>JAOVYX010016301.1:0-25128 GCA_035668315.1 Drosera spatulata | reverse complement strand
TTGTTTTAGAGATTATTATCTCTATCCCTTATTGTGAGATTCTCAATATTTTGAGTGTACCTCCTTTTGTATTTTCTTTTGGTTAGTGGATTTTTCGTCGTCGGTGACCGCCCGTGGTTTTTCCCGTAAGGATTTCCACGTAAAAATTTTTGTCTCGTTTATTTTTACGCATTCGTTATTATTTGTGTTTATTATTAACCGATTCGTTCGTAACATGCAGGATTCACTTTGTTTTTCATTCTTCGACCCTCATATGCTGACCTAGTTTCCTCTTGTTCATGCTAACTTTGTCTTGAAGCTTCACGTATTCCCCCCGGAATATCTTTAGTAGAAATCAAATAGTCAACATCTCATTGGAAAGTGGCCAGGTGGAGTCCATTTTTCGAATAAATTACACAGCCCCATGGATTGAAGAGGCTGTGGGTTGAAGGTGTTGGTTAGCGTTCATCGAGGTTGATTATGATCCAGATATCAACAGCTTATTGCCTTTAAGTTAAAATTTGTAAAGTTATGATCGGTCTAATGATTGGATGTGGTTTTGGAATTCACAGACACAAGATCTTGGTCCATGGTAATCAACCTTATAATAGTAGCCTCACCATAGGCATAGTTAGTAAAAATTGATAAAAAAAAAGGACAAAAAATACGATTAGTTAAATTATACGAAATATATAGTTAAATTTAAAAAAATATAAAATAAACTTATTTCAAAAATACGTACCTTTTACTAACTATTTAGGGCATGTCATTGCTGGCGTTAAATTTAGTCGATCGCTCAGACGAAAATAGAGTGGAACCACAAGTCTTTTGTTTCAGGTATTCTCAATTTTTAATTCACGCAGTGGGTTCTGGACAAAAATGGAGTTCATAGTGATCTGCTTGTTAATCAGTATTCGTATTTTGTGCCAAAGCCTATTAATTTTGTAGCGCTCTGGTGCTCGTGATGAAAACAGGGATTCCATCCATCATTAAGGATTTATACAGCAGTCCTCTTACTACAAGGCATTTAATGTGGAAGTCATTAAGTTAAAAGATTGACACTCCATTATTTGTTGATAAAAAGTGTTTTGATATTTGTTATATTTTTTTGTCTTCCCAACTTACTTCTATGTTGTTGTATATGCAGTGGCAACACCAATGATAATATTAATGGGATTTCAGGGACGGATGATGCGGAATATTTCTTTCCAAAGTCTATGCTTGAAGATGAATGAAGACAGAAGAGCACATGATATTTTTACGTGGAAAACCCATTCAATGTGAAAGGAAAAAACCACGGGACATAGCGCAGCCAAATATCTCCACTATAAAAATAATGAGGTTACAAAGAGCACTTCGCCGTTATAACGGAATCACAACAAGTACAACACTTTACAATTGATCAATTGGAGATAGACCACTTCTTTTTTGGTAGGATGATGACTTCTATCCTCTTGAACTTCTTCTTACAAAAAGATTGTAAGGATGAGAACTGGTGTTTGTGATGAATGTGGATGAGATGCCTAAAGGATGAGCCAATGTCCCATATTTATTGGTGAATAAGGAGTCTTTTCATCGATCTTCACATTCATGGTATGGCTGCGTTCATCTCCCCTTGACATATCTTCATTAGGAAGGATTCATTTACCATCTAGATACATGCACTGCATCTATTCATGTATTACTCGAGTTCATGTATCGATAGATTAATGTATTGCATGGATTCATGCATCATAGGCTCGACTGATCCTGCAATGTCACAACATCTGAAATGCTTGTTCTTGGAGAGTCGCTTTGTCATCATATCGGATGCATTGTCATCTGTATGGATCTTCTCCAAGTTCAATAACTACTTTTCTTACACATCTCAGATCCAGTGATAATGAACATTGATGTGCTTGGACTTCAAGTGGAAGCTCGGGTTCTTGCTCAGATGAATGACGCTCTGATTGTAACACCATAAACTACAGCGATGTATTCTGCATCAGTTGTAGACAACGCTATGCACTTTTGAAGCTTTGATTGCCAAGAGATAGCTCCCCCAGCAAATGTGAATAGATACCCTGATGTCGACTTCCTCAGTCTATCCTGCCATATCTGCATCAATGTAGCCTTGCACCACTAGTTCTCTTTCTCCGATGCATAGACAATAGTCTGATATGTCTCGAAGATATCTTAGTATCCACTTCGCAGCATCCCAATAATCTTTCCCTGGATTTGAGAGAAAGCGACTCACTACGCCAATTGTATGTGCAATGTCTGGACGTGCACATACTATTGCATACATGTATGCAATAACCTAGAGGGGGGTGCTCGTCTGCACCCAGCACTGCACTCAGTTTTCTGCAATTCCGCTTGCATACTTGCACTGCAATATGGCTCACTTCTCTTTGCTGCCGGAGTTGGCCTTGAACATAGAAAGGATCCTACATCATGAGAACATTGGGACCTTTTCCTGTTGTATGTGATTGATCTTTGGCATGTTAATTTTAGTCTCTCTAGTAGGCTGCACCACTCAGGTCGTCCGCACTCTACTGCACTTCTGTGCCCTACTGCTCTGCTGCACCCAGCTGCATCTGTGGCCCTAGTATGCAATTAAGTGACTAACTATTACATCTTAAGCATCTAATAAATACATAATTTTTTTCTAAGTTTTGTTCATCAATTTCTATACAAGTGGAGGTATTGCACATTCCTAACATACTGTAACAAATGATGATTTGTTTAGATGTTTTTTATGTGAAAAGTTTATTAAATATGATATGTTGGTTATATTTTGGGACAGACCGAATAGGAAAATATTGTCTATAATATGGGATGGAGGGAGTAGTATATAAGTCGTCCTTCTAGGACTCCATATATTTTATGATGAATAGAATCCATATGTATTTGAAATGCCAAGTCTACATCGTAGTCCAATTCAAATCGCTATGGAGGTTGTGTATAAAATTAAGCAGCACAACCAATAAAAGACGCAGATGGAAAACATTATATTTGTATTCATGTACAAGTTGAGTTGGGGAACTCATGATATGTTATTGTTAGTATTAAGTTTGGGCTAATGCGTGCAATAATGCATGTCCCTATAAGTTTCAAGGTAATTAGCCTTCAAAGAAAATGGCTAGTAATTAGTTTCAGGCATTCAAATTTGCAAAGCCATTATATGTATTAGTTTAATGCTTCATGTTTGTAAGATCCACAGGTACAACCTAGAGGGAGGGGAGAATAGGTGTTTCAAACTTTTTAGTGTAATACAGCGAAATAGTTGATTTACTGCACTGATGACCTTTGCAGACTACCAAGAGTGTCGGTAGCAGATACTTATATTTTAAAAGTTTGTCTTTGTTTGCTGTTGTGGTTGATTGCTAACAGTTCTAAATATGCAAAACAATGAAAAGCAAGTAAAGAAAACAGGATTTGTACTGGTTCAGACACTCGTTATCAGTTGATAATCAAGTGCTTAGTCCAGTCTTCCCTTGGTGATCAGTATAGTTAATCCAAGAGGTGAGTTCACTATCTTCTTGTTTACAAAACAACCTCTTTACAAGCTAACTAACTTGTCAAAGCTGAAGAACCTAGACCCTTTGCACAGATCCTTTGCTGGACTCTGCTGTAGATTTTGTCCTTCACTGTAGACTAGTGAACCCTCTTCTTCTTGTTCTTTTTTGATTTAGCTCACTTGAACAGTTTGAATTCAGATTCATTTTGCACACTTTGTATGTTCAATTCTTCGTTCAACAGCATTGTTCTTTGAGCTCTTTGATCCCCTTTTATAGGCCGAGGGAATGAACCCGTAACTATATTTGACCTAATGATGACAGCTTGTCACATGTGACTCCTTCACTGATGTTGAGAGCTAATCTTTTTCCGATTCTCGTACTGTTAGTCTGAACCTCAAATCTTCGATGTGATTAATCCTCTGACTTTTACCCCTACCATAGCAATCATCTGTGCTGCACTCCAGTCTGTTGCAACTTAGTCTACACTCAATACCGTTGAGACCTCGTCTACGCCCAGTCACTGCTGCAACCATGTCTGCACCCAGATCTGATGCAATCCTTTATGCATTGCTATGTTGGTCTTTGTCTACAAGATTGATCCCAGATCCTGAAGCATTTGTAGGTCTTTTTTTATCCATGCATGTCTTAGTTGTCTTGCCGAAATTCTCTGTAGTAGTCTATATCTAGTGGCCCATAATGCTTTCCATCTGTGGCCGTCTGCTCTCCAGCATTTGACCTAGACTATAGATTTCTAACTAATTTTTAGCCTAAGCACAGTAACAACATCATGTCTAATACTTATAAGTTTTGTTCATCAATTTCTATACAACTGTAGGGATTGCACATACCTATCAATCTCCCCCTAAATTGATGCTAACAAAACTTCTAAGTAAAACAACAAGCTAACTAACTAATTACATTGTTTGATAAAAAAAAACTTAATCTAATTCTAAGACTAATGTGCAGTAAAGGATATCTTCTTTCTACCTGTGATGCTCACTGCCTTTGCTGTGGTTATGAGGCTGATCCTCTGATGTTCCGTGGTGCCTTCTTTTCTCCCCGTGAGGCTGCTCCTCTCGAGATCTGTGCCCTGATGACCTTTCCTCTTGAGGCCTTTGGCTTGATGACCTCTCCCCCTGAGGCCTTTGCAGCTTTGCATCCTTTTCTCCTTCTGCTGCTACTGTTGATTTTCTTTTGAGGTCGTCTGCTTCTTTTCCTTTCTCTGTTGCCTTCTCCCCAGATGGCCATGCTACTTCTTTCCCTTTTTCTACTGCCTTCTCCCCCTTTTTGTTAGCATTAAGTGCTGTTGTAAGGGCTTCGATTGTAGCTTAAAGGGCTTTGAGTTCAAAAGTGGTTGTCTGCTGAGCAACCGTGGCCTCGGTAGTTTCAAGCTGAAGCTTGTTTTTCTAGCATGCTGAGCCTCGTGTCATTGTTGAGGATGTGTTCCTTGAGCTGTCGTTGAGTGGTTTTCAGAGAAGCTTGCAGTTTGCGAAGGTCAGTTGAGTGTTGGCCCCTTAGCTTGTTCAGGTTTAAAGAACCGAGCCTGTACTGCTGAAGAGTTAGGGCATTAGCCCTCTGACTTTGGTCTATGAGTCCTTCAACCATGTTGGAGAGAGAGTCGTGGAAGTCTACAAAGCATTTTGTTCTGACAGTCTTCTCAACTTCTAGCTCGTCTGTAACTGGTTCAAGTCTATCAAGAAGGTTCTTGAATGAATCCTTTGTCCACTGATGCATGTTGTAGATCTCCCGATCCAGTTGCCTTAGTTTGTACTCCACTATAGTCTCTAGTGAAGATGACCATTGATGTGCAAGGAGGTCAGTTTTGGTCATTGTTCTTGTAGTAGAGGATGACCTTTCATGGATTGGTGTCAATCTGACGTCTACAAGGGCTTGCCTAAGACTTCTAGCTGTAGTCTAGGGTGCCATTTGAATGTCAGATGTGCCACTATAGAGTAGGCCTTGAGGGAATCCTACTGATGATGGATCTGCCCTGGTCTGCACCAATCCAAATGAAGAAGGAGGTGAAAACACCAGGTTTAGATGAGATACGTCTTGATCTTGCATTTGTTCCTGACCAGAGGGAGTGTCACTCATCAAGTGTTTGTTGATTTCCTCAAGAGTGACACCTTTGAAAGTGCTTTCTACTGCACTCTGCTCCTCTCTTGGCATTGAGGTTGTTTGCAGTGATTCCTCCTCCACTATGATCACCTCCTCTGCCTGTGTGGGAGTGAGACCTAGTGTTGTGACTTGAGTGAACCCTGCTTGCTTAGTAGTCTGCTGATAGTCTACAGGTGTTTCTTCTGTGGTAACCTCTACGGCATCCCCGATTGGTGATGCTAACTCCTTTGTTGGCAATCCCTCTGCTGTTGGTTCGGTTACTGTCACTACATCTATTGATACCTCGCTGTCCTCTGGCTTTGCTGCTGCAGGTTCCTCTGCTGTTGTTTCTTCTTGTTTTTCTGCTTCTTTTGCTATAGATTCTTCCAATGGGGACTCTGCTGTTGGAGACTCGGCTGCAGAAGATTCTGTTGCTAGCTCTTCTGCAGTAAATGGTTCTGCGGTTGATTATTCCTTGATCTCCTCTTCAGCCACCTCATCAATGATATCATCATCATGGTCTTCTTGTTGTCGGGATTCATCATGACCATCATCATCATCATTTGGTGATGGTGCTTTGCCGACTGTTGGTCATGACAGGTAATCATAAATCTCCAAGGTTGCTGCCCTAACATGCTTGTCAACCAGTCTTTTCAGTTCAACCTCCACTTCAGGAGTGTGCATAAATTCAACATGTTGTAGCTGTGCTTGTTTGTGTCTCTGGCCTTGAGGGTTGAGTCTTTGATTTCTAACAGTATGTATGGTTCAGTGGGCCTATTTTTCTTGTTGGCCTCCATCCTTTAAATCAGAACCAGCTGCTCAATTTCGACCTCTGTCATGCCATCAATTATTCCACTTTCTGTCCTTGACCCGTCTGGGTTGATTCTGTATCTTGTTGTTGGTCCCGAGGGCATGAGTTTTGACCTTGTAGCCTTGGACTTCCTTTTGATTGGAAGTTTGTGCTCCTTGATGAATTGTTGGATCATTGGTTCCTTTTAGGACTTGTCAAGCATCTGATCAGTCTTGACCCAGTGTTCCAGAACCTTCTCTTGAATAGCTTGGACAATCTGCAGTGCCTTCATAATCTCTTCCTTTTTTGGAGATTGTGTTGTTGTTGTGGCTCATGCTTCTGATGCAGTTGAGGGCTGGTCAGGTTCAACCACTGCCAGTTCCATTCCTACAATAGGAATAGTAATGATTGCTGTTATAAATGCCTCTGTTGCAGTAGTCCTTATTGTCAATGAGCCTGCAATAGATGTGCTCAGTGATGGCTCAGTCTGCATCCTTCTGAGTTTGGCTTCAATGGCTTCAATCTCATTTCTTGTGTAACCTTGTGCACTTAGCTCTTGCCTGAGTTATGCCTGTGGTTCTTCTCTAACTTCCTGATAACTTATCTAAGCTTCCAGGATGCGCTTTTGAAGGTTTCCATCAGCACCAGCCTTCAGATACTTCAAAGTTATGTTTGCATCTTGGAGTACAGCAATTTCTGGCTCCTTTGGTGGTAAACTCCTCGAGGATGATCCTACAATTACTACTACGGTTGTTAGTCCTTGAGAGCTAGCTTCAATCTATTCTTCTATTGGTGCAGACTATGCTTCTGCCTTCATTTTTGTATGTTGTGCAGTAGGGAGCTCCAATATTGTTTCTCTTTTGAGGTCTGCATGTCAAATTTTCTCCTTGTTATCTTTATCTTCTTTGGTTTTGGCTTCTGGTGCCTGTTTGATAAGCTTTCCTTTGGCCTTTTCAGGCTCCTTCTTATCAGGCAAGTCTGAAGTCAAGTACTTCTTCTTCATATATCCTGCTAGTTTTGTCACATAAGTACTTCAAACCTGCATCGTGAATCAGCTCGGATATCTCCTTTACTTCATTTGATTTGTTCTTCATGGTTTCAAAATCAAGAACTACTCCCGTTTGCAACTCAGTTTTCTTTGTTGGACCGCGTTGCTCTTGAGTTTTGTCACTTTTAAGGGGAGTGTTGGATTCAATATTGGCCATTTTTCAAACAAATTTAGAGAAATATTTCAGTTCGCAAGAGTTTAGATTCGAAAAGAACGAACTAGGGCTTACAGTAGAGCGTATGAGAGAGAGAATGTGAGTATTGGAATGCTTAGAGTGAGAGAGTGAGAGATTAAAAAGTGTTCCGAGTTATAAAATTTTTCATATTTATACTCTTTGAAAAAAATTATAGATTCAGTCACAGATTTTAACTGTTTCGGAATTTTAAGCAATCAGTTTTAAGACATTATTTCTTTTCAAAAATAGAACTGCAGTAGAGTAAAAATAATGCTGGTCTGTATTCTACATGTACACTAGAGCAGTAGAGCATTTTGGTCATTTTACTGATTCAAATCAATCATATCAAATTCACCTCGGAATTGAATAAACTTGCTCTAATCAAGAGGTTTTGTAAAATATTTGTAATTTGTTTTTCTATTGGAATATATTCCAATTTAATGTGACCTTTTTGCGCATGATCTTTGATAAAATGATATCTGACATCAATGTGTCTGGTCCTAGCATGAAAATTGGATTTTTTAAAATTATCATTGCAGACGTGTTGTCACAAAATATTGGAGTTTTAGAAAACATTATACTATAGTCTGCAAGTTGTGACCTCATCCATAGTACTTGTGCAGCACAGCTTCCTACAGCTATGTATTTTGCCTCTACAGTAGAGGTGAACACTGTGATTTGGTTCTTGCTGAATCATGAAATCAATCTTGCACCAAGAAATTGACGTGAACCACTTGTGCTTTTCCTGTCAACTCTACAACCTGCAAAGTCTGCATCTGAATAGCCCGTTAGTGTAAAATCTGATTCCCTAGGATACCATACACCCAGATCTGGAGTTCCTTTGAGATATGTCAGGATTCTCTTTACAGCAGTGTAATGGGATTCTTTGGGATCAGATTGATACCTTGCACATACGCAGAGTGAGTACTGGATGTCTAGTCTGCTTGTAGTAAGGTTTAAGAGTGAGCCTATTATTCCCCTATACATTGTTTGATTTTTTTTTTCCACTCTCATCCTTATCAATTTTTACAGCCGCACTCATGGGGGTTTTCATGTGGCTTATATTTTCTAATCAATATTTCTTGACTGTGTTCTTCAGATACTTGGCTTGATTTATAAATATCCCATTTTTTAACTGTTGTACCTAAATTCATAGAAAATATTTCAATTCTTCCATTAAACTCATTTGAAATTTTCATTTCATTAATGTAGCAAATCTTTACTACAGTTTATTGTTAGTGCAGTCAAATATGATGTCATCAACATAAATTCACACTAATAGAATATGCTCCTTATGTTTCTTAAGAAATAGGGTGGTATCTACTTTTCCTCTCTGAAAATTATTCTCACATAAAAAAGTTAAGAGAGTTTCATACCATTCCCTTGGAGCTTATTTTAGGCCATATAATGCTTTGTCTAACCTGTAGACATGATGTGGATGTTCAAAGTCTTCAAATACAGGATGTTGTTCAACATACACCTCTTCTTGCAACTTTCCATTGAGTAAGGTACTTTTCACATCCATTTGATAAACTTTGAATACTTGGTACGCATCATAGGCAAGAAACATTCTTATTGCTTCCAGTCTTGCAACAGGGGTAAATATTTCATTAAAATCAATTTCTTCTTCTTGTGAGTAACCTTTTGCCACTAGCCTGGCTTTGTTTTTGATGACTGTTTTATTTTCATCAGTTTTGTTTCTGAATACCCACTTGCAGCCAACAACCGTATAATTTTTGGGTCTTGCCACTAGATACCATACTTCGTTTCTTTGAAACTCATTTAATTTTTTCTGCATGGAATCAATCCAGTTTAGATCATTTAGAGCTTCATTTATTATCTTTGGCTCCATTTCTGATATGAAGCATGCAAACAGGCACTATTTAGTTGTTGCTCTCCTAGTCTGCACAGGAGCATCCTTGTCTCCAATGATGTCATCTTGTGCATGTGCCTTGATCCATCTCCTTTTATCTTGATCAATGGTATTGTATTCCAATTGTTGTTGTATTGTGGGCTGCTCTGTCTCTACTGCATTATTATTCTCATCTGTGTGTCCAGACTACTTATCCTTTTCTATAGCTTCAGAGCTCTTGTCTGCATCCTGTTCATCATTTATGCATGCATATTCCTCATCAAAGACATTGGCATCACGCATGAATATTTCAAATTCATCAAAAGAAACATGAACTGACTACTCAACTGTTTGTGTTCTTTTGTTATATAATCTAGAGGCTTTACTGGTTGTGGAGTATCCTAACAATGTTCCCTCATCTATCTTATGATCAAATTTTCCTAGATGATATTTATCATTGTTATGTATATAGCATTTGCATCCAAAAGCATTAAAGTATTTGACACTTGGTGTCTTTCCTTTCCATAATTCATAGGGGGTCTTCTTATGCTGTTTATGTATGAGACACCTATTTTGAACATACTATGTAGTGTGTATTGCTTCTGTCCAGAAGTTTTTTGGTAAATCAGCATCAACAATCATTGTTCTAGCAGTTTCTATAAGTCTCCTATTTTTTCTTTCTGCTACACCATTTTGTTGAGGTGTTGTAGGTGCTGAAAAGTTATGTTTAATGCCATGATCATTACAGTAAACATCTACTCCTATTTGATCAAATTCAGTACCATGATCACTCCTAATTGTGATTATTTCAAAGCCCTTCTCATTTTGAACTTGTCTTAGGAATCTAGTTAGCAGACTGTAAGTTTCACTATTTTTGTGCAAGAACATGATGCATATCTTGAAAAGTCATCTACTATTACTAGGGTATACTTCTTTCTATTTAAACTTTCTAATTCTACTAGTCCAAAAGGATTCATGTGCAGTAGTTCTACTATTCTAACTGATTCTGTTGAGTTTAGATGTTTGAAACTTACTCTAGTCTGCTTTCCCTCTTGGCATAACTGACACAGCTTGTCCTTTTTGATCATTATTTAAGGAAGTCCTCTTACTAAGTTTTCTGAGGACAGCTTAGCTATGATTTTGAAAATTTAGGTGAGATAATCTCTTATGTCATAGACAATTTGTATCTTCAGCACCTTTTGTATAAAAACATGTAATTTGTGCTGACTAAGATGAATTGAAGTCTATTACATAAATATTTCCTTTTCTAGTTCCCACTGTATAAAAATATTTGACATAGTAGCATAGTGCCTGATCATGATCAACTCACAATGTTTCATAACATAGTATATTCATGCTAATTTGATTTTCTCAAATTTGATTCATTTGATTCGATCAAGTTAATAAAATATATAGTTTTCATAAACTATAGCGCAATATAAAATTCATGAAAATCAAAATATCAAATAAAGGAATAGATTACACCTTGAGGATTCAAAGTTTATGTACCAAATTTATTAAGTTTGTTAATGAACACTTATTATCTGTCTAATTTATAAATGATGATACTAGTATTAAAGGAGTTTATTGTAATGAAGATTGTACAGAGCCATCACTTATGTGATCAATTTATGGCATGACGTCTTCAACTAATCATTATTTTATAGAACATTTAATCAAGCTAATGCAGAGTTAACTTTCTTCTATTGGATTAATTATCACATCATAGAATTGAATTGAAGAAAACTGCATATGGTGATAAAATAACTAAATCTTAGATTGTTTTTTTCAGTTTATGAACAGTATTTTCAAACTATGTGAACAATGATTTTCAGACTATGGACAGTGCATGCAGACTGTGTGAACAGTTCTGACCGACTGTGAACAGTGTATGAATAGTATTGACAATACATGAAAAGTGTGAGACAGAGTACGTAAACAGTGTAAAAGCAGTTTTTTTTATGTAGTATATCAAAGTGAAGATTCTCACCTGAATTATCTTTACGTTGGATAAATGAGATTTGGGACGAACTAGTATTAAGCAAACTTGTCTGATAACGTGTTGTAAAAGAAGCAAATGAACTCAATATATTGCGTAAATTAGAAGAATCACTCTGTCGATACACACACTACAAATGCACCCAGACTGTTATATTTATTCTCTCCGAAAGAATTTCGTTTTCATAGTAAAACAACTGAAGGATGCTGCTCCTTTTATACATGATTGAGAGCATCTATCCTTTATTATTTTACAATTATGAGTGGTATGTTTGGTGGAATCTTTGTGAGTGGGACCTTGTCATCCATCCCTATATTATTTAACACAAGCAAGTGTTATCCTTCAGAAGTTTGTTAGCTTCCTCTTATTGGGTACGCAATTAGCCTTGACTTTGTTAAGCAAAAGCTTGAAGGGTCAATGAAACATTTGAATTCTCTTACACACAATCTGTTTATATTTATCAATATAAACGGAAAATAAAAAAAGTTTATTGGTTTTTTTTTTCGTGAAAAAAAAAAAAGACAGCATAGATCTCAAACAAGTGGGAAAAAATTAGAAAAAAGTGAAAATTGTGTTCTCTAAATTTTGGTTGGCTTTTTTCCCCTTCAAAAATAAGATGTTGTAGGTCTATTCGCACCCAGCTTGTCTCTTTTCTTCACAGCTCGCTTTATACAGCAAGGAATGACAAAAAAATCTTTCTATTCAATGCCAATCAACTTACCTTGTCCTTCTAGGCTTCTAGCTCTATTTAAGAAGTGAGATATATATACAGAGATGAAATGATTGAAGATCCCAGTTTTTCATTTGTGTGGAAATAATCATTGGGTTTTGTCTTAAATTTAAGCTTTTGTTGGTGAAGTAGCTTGTCGACAATGTATTGGAATGGGGAGATCTATATTGGCTGCAGGAAAGTCAAGGGTCAAGCACCGATGTATGCAGAAAAAGTTTTTTTGGAAAGAACATTGTTCTTCGTGCACATCATGTTTCAATACACAATGTTCTTGAAACACTATGTAATGCCGCACATCATGTTTCAATACACAATGTTCTTCGTCTGTAGTCAAATTGTGTTTCATCTTCTCCGTCCATTAAAGCAAATCAAGTTTGTGTGCTACATGTTGGTCAGTCCCTATGACAAGTACGTCAAATTATTGTGAATGCATGAGATGTTTCTATGTGAATGGTAAATCAAATATGAAAAAAAAAAATTGACAAAACTTCTTGGTCTTTTACCTTGTAACTTTAGAGGATATTTCACCCTTCTTTTTGTTTTTGACCAATATGGTGACAACAACTATACTTCACTTTTTCACTTCTTTATATAAAAGAAAAATCCAATGTAATCTCTATAAGGTGATATATAGAGCCTTATTCCTGATGATTCAGATTTTGAACTCCTAACTTTCCGATTAAGAGGGAAATAACTTATTATTAAGTCAGCTCCTCCCAACTTTTTTCATGATTTTTATTATGTGAATTATCATAAGGTAGCTCCTCTTGACTTTTTTCACAATTTTTTTGATGTGAATTATCATAAGTCATAATCCTGATTGGCTATAATGCTTTATTTATCTTCTGATCTAGAACATCAACATGGTTGAAAAGAATCAAAAATTACTTCTTGTCAAGTTACATGCCGTCATATCCTACCTACTCATTTAAATGCATCATATATACTTAATACATACCACATTATTTGAAACATGAAATAATGCTAATTGATTTCAACACAGGTTGGGATAATGCTCGGACCTGCGCTCATCGAGACAAAGATGAATGCTTAAAGTAGAATGAATTCACTTGAATGGGAGATCACAAGAACTCACTTAGCCTATATTGGCTTATCATATTATGTCTTTCTCGTGGCTGTCAAAATAGACTTCAGCATGATCTCCAGAATGAGAAAGAAGGCATGAACTATAGGCACGATCTCGCTCTTTGCGCATTTTATCACCATACTCACTGCATGGATCATTGCTCTTTTAAAAGTGGAGCATTTTGAAGTAGGGACTCATGTTCTGTTGTTTGTTACACTTGCTTACAATCTTTCGACGACTTCTAGTGCCAATCTTGCCTCGGCATTGGATGAACTTGATCTCATAACAACAGACTTAGGTGAGCTTTCCTTATCGTGCTCACTCCTCAATGACTTCTTTACTTGGAGTTTTTTGGCTTCAACAATCATCCTACTACAAAACGGCACAAAAGGAATCGAAAAAGGTGCAATCCAATCCATAATCTCAGGCATTGTGATTTTACTCTTCATCGTATGGGTCATACCTCCTATAATATTGTACATAATACAGAAAACTCCAGAGGGCCAACCTATAAGAGAAATCTATATTGTGGCAATACTAGTTGGAGTTTTGGTCATGTGGAGTATTGCAAAAAGCACAGGTGTTAATGTGCTTCAGGGGCATCTCTTGTTTAGCTTGGTCATTCCAGCTGTCCCCCCATTAGGCTCGGCCTTAACAAATAAAATGGAATTGATCGTCGGCAAACTACTGATGCCCTTTTTCTACATGGAAATGGGTGCTACAATTAGATCATTTTCTTTCTCAAAATCTCAAGGAGAAACAGATGAGAAAGCCTGGGCCATTTTTTCTTGTGTTCGAAATGATCATCGTTGTGGGATATATAGCCAAGTTTGTTGGGACTTTGTGGGCTTCCATGCAAACAAACTTGAGTTTTTGAGATTCACTTAAGCTAAGTCTATTTATGAGTATGAGGGGAATCATGGAGTTCCTTGCCTATATGTTTTTTTTGAAACAACCAAAGTATGTAATTTCATCTCTCTTGTACACCATACTAATATACCAAAGTAAGTAATTTCTAACTCACGAAATCATGTCACTTGTTTATTTGCATTTGTGCAGAGAATATCTAATGAGATTCATGCTGTTTTGGTGCTATCTGCTATGGTGGAAACAACAATGATCACCCCATTGATTAAACTCTTATGCGACCCCCAAAATAGGATGGATGAATGGGATGTGTACTCAACAAGAAGTCTTCGGACAACCTTATATGACTCTGAATTGCGTATCCTATCATGTGTTCATCACGAAGATGACGTCTCTGTGATGATAAACCTTATGGGGGCTTTAAATTCCACGACAATATTTCCTTTATGTGCCTATGTTGTCCACATGATTGAGCTTGTTGGTCAAACGGCACCCTTGCTAACCATGCACAAGCAACACAGAAGTAGGTGTGAGCACAATGGTTGTCGCCATATCATGACCGTCTTCAGAAATTACACAAAGAACTCAGACTTATGAGTCACGATACAACCGTTCACCCTGATAGCGCCACTGAAGAGTATGCACGAGGGAATATGTAGAGTTGCCCGCGAGAGACACATTCCTCTCATACTTGTTTCCTTTGCTGTGAAACATGCCCACGATGCGAGAGGAAGTGCCTTCAATAACATCGTCTCAAAGATGCAAGCAATTGCACCTTGCACTGTAGGTATACTTGTTGATAAAGGTTCAGGCTTCCACGACAATAGATATATGATATATCGTATTGGAGTGATCTTTATAGGAGGCGAAGATGATCGAGAAGCAATAGCATATGCATCTCGAATGGTAGGAAATTGTTCGATAACAGTAACATTGATCCATATTCAAATAAAGAAGGAAATGAGTGATCTTGAGGAAAGAAGGCTTGATGATGCATTGGTCAAGGAATTTAGATTGAGAAGTGGTAACTATCCACAAGCTTCGTACCAACGCTTAGCGGTCGAGGATTGGGAACAAGCATTTAAGGAGATTCGATCCGTGACTGTTCAAGGGTACAACCTCATGATGGTAGGCCACAGACAACGTCACAACTCAAGAATGGTGCAAGAAATGCTCTCCTGGACTGAGTATCCAGAGTTGGGAGTAATAGGGGACATGCTTGCTTCGTTAAATGATTCCGAGAAAATGGAATCTTTGCCTGTAAACCAGCATTCTGGGAAAGTTGGTAGTGATATTGACTCCACTATTTTGATTTAATGGAAATACTTGTCATTTTGGCTCATATTTTAATATTTCTTCGTGCACTCACATCTAGTTCATTAATTGGTATCTTTGAGCCCATCTAAATCCGTCTATATCATTTGTGTAGTGTAGTCACATTAATCTCAGAAAGTAACAAAGTATCACTATTGTTTATAACTATTGACATATGCGTAACAAGTTATGAACAAACTAGGAGCTGAGAAAATATTGTATAATGCTGTTTGATACTAGTGTATATTATTCTCCTAATAACGTCCCATAATCTATCATACAAAATTAGTATCAAATTACACTATGTCAAGAGCAACAGCCTTGCAAAAAGAGCAAAAAGAGCAACGTCCCATATCATTTGTGTAGTGTAGTCACACTAATCTCAGAAAGTAACAAAGTATCACTATTGTTTATAACTACTGACATATGCGTAACAAGTTATGAACAATCTAGGAGCTGAGAAAGTATTGTATAATGCTATTTGATACTAGTGTATAGTATTCTCCTAATAATGTCCCATAATCTATCATACAAATTAGTATCAAATTACACTACGTCAAGACCAACAACCTTGCAAAAAGAGCAGAATACGATACACTGCAGCCTGTTAGCCGGATAAAAATCAGCCCCGACACTCCGTAATTATTTTGGTTGTTGTTGTTTAGAGGATAGTCATATTATTGTATCACTATAATACCCTCTTGTGCTCAACAAGAAATGAAAAACTATAATAAAATAATAATGTTAAATAGCTTATGTTATCTATAAATTGATATTTTGTAAATTTAAATTTTAAAAGATATTTTTACTTTTTAGTTTTATGTATATGGTTTTTTGATTGAATAGATAAGGGAAAATTCTTGAAAAGTACCACTTGAAAATTTTTATTCCAAGAAGTTATCACAAGAATTTTAATTCTCTACAGGTCTTATACATAAACCTATTTTAATTTCTTCTCCCCATTTCGATCCCACTCCCTCTCTTTTTCTCTCACCCCATGGGACGAGACCATCAAAATTCAAGAGGTTGAGCTCAAAATCTCCTCTCCTCCGACTTGAAACCTCCTTTTCGTCATCATGTCTTCCAAAGTAGCAATCGAAATCATCAGCACAAACTACTATGAAACGAGTTCGTAACTCCATATCGAGAGGTTCGAGTTCGTAAAATCCGATTTCGGCATTTGATTTGATTAATTATAGTAGTAATTGATTAAATCTCATAATATGTGTTAAACCTAGATTGATTTAATGCATGTTTTCACCCTTGAAATAGTGGTACGCCTGTCCAAAATTAATACACCAGAGTGAAACCACAAACCTAGAAATCATGTTATTAGTATGCCTGTTCTACTATGCTTCATCTAGTACGTCTGCCTGAATTAGTACGCCCACCTCAACTAGTACGCCTGCATGAACTAGTACACCAAAGTTAGTAATCCAAAGTAGTACGCCACAAGACTGAATTGTTAAAAAGTAATAGGCCCGTGAAAAGAATCTAGTACGCCACAACACTAAAAAGTTCTTGTTACAAAGTACGCCTATGAAAAAGTAGTACGCCATTACAAGAAAAACCATTTTTTAAGATGTAGTACGCTTGTAAAAAAATTATAGTATGCCATAACAATGAATATTGGCATATTTTTCTATGATTCTTGATCTTGTACATACACCAAATACCATGACGTGGCAAATTATCTATTATGCATGATTTAGTACGTCAGAGTGTAAAAGATGGTTGGAAAAATCTATTCAAATAATACTAGTACGCTTGAGCTAAAAACTAGTACACCATACTATAATGAAAAGGTTAATTGTTGTTGAATTTTTTTTTTCTGGTTCTTCTTATTCACGAAGCAAGCAGCAATATCGATCCTCGTTGACAGCACTTTTCACAATAATGAAAACTCGTGTGTTCACAAACTAGCAGATCCAATATCTGTAAAAGATGCCATTTTGGACACTGACAACTAGTGTCATTGAAAACAAAATCATCAAGGATAAGTGCAAGAAGAGTGATATGCTCATCAGACAAGTTACAAGCAAGTACTTTATTCAAATGGAAGCTTTTCATCTCAAACAAGGGGTTATCAAGATTTCTACGATGGGCATAAAGCTGATCTTCGGTATTGATGATGAAGAAAGAAGGATCAATACTAGACTTGGTCTGAATGATCAATCGGACTTCATTGCAAGGAGATTCCCGCTGAAGCTTTATTTAGATGTTAAGGACGAAAAGGAGCTGACCAGAGCTAAAATTTTAGCTCCATTCAAAGATGCTTTCTCTAGAGATCAAGAAGTCAATGCCGAGGATATGGCCAGACTAATGACGTTGTGCCTACTTTTGACACTCTTATACCAATAAAGAGAACGTCACTGAAATGGAGCTATACCAGTTATGTCAAGGACATAGAACAAATGCGCAACTACAACTGGACAGAGCACATCTTTCAGCATTTGATCTCTTCCTTGGATGAGAACGCAAAAACACCTTAGCAAGTTTATGGATGTGTCATGGCATTACCGTTAAGTCTGGATATAAATTCATGCACTATTTATACAAGTCAGCACTCTTTTTTACTAACTTGGTCTTCAAATTGACATATAGTTCTGGACTTGCGAGCACACCGGTGTAATCAATCCAGATAAAGACAAGGGAATACCAAGATGTACGAAATGGGACCTGAGGAAACTGCCAGTTGATGTCACAACATTGATAAAAATAATCCGCAATGACAAGGTACTAAACCAATTGAAAACTATACATCGTGTACTCCAATAAAAACAAGTAGTACGTCTGTTGATTATGAAAACAAATTAATAGCTAGTGTGCTTGTAAGAACATGTAGTACGTCTATTGATTATGAAAACCAAATTAAAACTAGTACTTCTATAAATTTACTTGTACTTCTGTTGTTAATGATCACTAATTAGAAACTAGTATACCTATAAAAGCAAGTAGTACGTCTGGTGCTATCGTTGACAAATGAATTAGTACGTCTATAAATGAAGTAGCACGCCTCTACAGAAAAATGACACCTTATAACTGGAAAAAAAAAATTCACTTTTTTTTTCCCCTCCTTATCTAATGACAGGTGATCACTGAAAATCTAGAACCCACTGATAATGAGAGACATCATCACATGGAAATAGAAGAAGAAAATCACGAAGAACGATAGGATGATGATGATGCTATTGAAAATGAAGAAAACAGCAATGGCGAACATAATCTTCCAATAGTTGAATGCAATCCCGAAGCTGATGAGAATGAAGAACCAGAGGATGAGCAAAACCATCACACGGATCAATGTGAAGTACAGGAACATCAGTATGTACCGCCATTGGATTACGATGTACCGCCATTGGATGATATTGAAGAGCTGGCTGAGATAGATGATGGATTATCCAAGCTGGTCACTGGGATTTCAGCCATCAAGGAGGCATTTGATTCTCGGATCCAAAAGCTGGAGGAGGATCTGTGCATCGCAAAAAATAATGTGGCACACGAGATTGAGTTACATAATGAAACATAGGAGAAGTGCACCTTTCTAAGCAACAAGTGCATGAAAATGAAGGCTAATCTTCTAAATGTTGATGCCACAGTGATCGTGCTGTTGCTCGTCTTAAAAGGTTGAATAAACAGCTCATGGCCCCTCTCAAAATGCTTTGTCGGATGTCCTGAAAACAACCATTGCCTTATTGAAGATACAGTTGCAGGAAGCTGAGACCATAAAACAAAACCTCCAGACCAAGCTAGTTGGAAAGATGAAAAGCTTAGGGGTGTTGAAGGTTGAGAGTAAGAAGCTGACAAGGGAAGGGGGGCTTTTAAGGGAGAAAAACAATGGACTGGTGAATGAAAATAACTCTTTGAATTCAGTCGTGGCTAAGTGTAAGCCAGCATTTGAAAAATTGAAGAAGAAAGAGGATTTGTTGGCGATGGAGCTATATAAGAAGGAACTCCAAGTGAAAGGCTTGCAATTAGAGCTTCATCAAATCAATACGGTGCAACATCATCTGAAGTAGGAGATCCAAGAAGACCAAGGAAATCCAAACACTGATTCAAAATCCACAACAACAACAAACAACAATAAGCCCAGCGGATGTGGAAAAAAAAAAAAGAAGAGGAGGAGGAGAAGGATAACAGGAAACCGAAGAGGGGCTTAACGAAAACACCATCATCTTTGGTCCAAAATGTCAAAGGTCGGGCAAAAACACCGAAGAAGCGCAAGTCTTAGTTCCTGTATGATAGTGACGTGAAGAGAAAAAAGAAGACAGTGTAGGAAGGTGACGACAAGAATGAAGAAAAACCAAAGGTAGTTGAACCCGTAGACATCAAGAAGAAGAAAGAAGAAAATGACGAACACAGAAATGGTTATGTACATCAATGGCGAAAAGAAAAAGAAGCCACCAAAAAGTAAGCCTAAAAAGGCAGAAGTGTTAAAATTCGTTGACGACGATCTCAAGGAAAAGTTGAACCAGATAACAAGGACATACGACAATTGATTGTAATTGATTTTTTTCTTTTTTTTCCTAAATTAATCATTTCTAATAAGCAGTACACCTGATTACATTCCAAACACAATCTGAGTCATGGTAACAAAGTGCGTATAATCAAAAAGTAGTACCCCTAGTGAAAAAGTAGTAAGTCTTGTTACAATCTGAACTATTGTTTAACAACTAGTACGCCTCATTGTCATACTAGTACGTTTGTTCTAGATAAACAATTTTTCATCTATATTTTATTTTTCTTTCTGCAAGAAGATAATATGGGGTGATCCAGAATTCGCTTCGGTTAGTTGGGATGACATCCTAGATCTCGTGAATGAGTACATGAAGACAAGCAATTTGATTAACACCTACGCACTGTTGCTCTGTCAACAAGCACAAAACAGTCAATACTTTGTCGTGCACTATAATAAGTGCTGTATAAGCTATCCAAAATTCAACCGGTGTTTTATGAATTAAAAACTTTGTTTGATGTTTGAATGTTAAACTAACTGTCTTGGAAAATTACAGGCATACATCGTTGTTAGGGAAAAAAATATATTCATAAAGGATTCGGTTAAATACTACATTGACAAGGTTGTGTAAGCAGGTGCAGAGAGGAGATGGCATATCTTCCTGATGAACTCCAGCAGCAACCAACCATGAGAAACCCCAAATCATTGGACACTATTGGTTTTAGATAGCCAAAATGTAGTGTGGACACATTACAATTCCTTGATGCATGGGGGGAGGAATATAAACTTGATGCTCAGAAGATTGTAAGTTTGACTTTTAAATATGTTAATTTCACATTTCTTATAAACTTGTAAAAAAAAAAACTGATATTTTCTTTCGAAAACAATGTAGAAAAGCTATATAGATGACTTGGTTCTGGACAACATACTCAAGCTATATGGCAAGGAAGGATTGAAGACTAATCCATCGCAAGCAGAGACAAAACTGGATCTATGCCCAGATAGCCCACAGTAGCCATCAACAAGCATGGATTGTGACAGCGTCATCATGAAAGAGATGGAATAAATCTTCAAAGACGAACAAATCATAAAGAAAATATCCCATAAAGAAGTGCAACAATTTAGGGCACACCTGATCAACACCTTTATCCGTGATCATCACTTTGAACTACCACAAAAGAACTAAAAAAAACATATGACGTAACGCCTTGTATTTTGGTCGGATTATGCAACAAACAATGCAGTATTTCCGTAGATTTGTCTTTGTGGATGTTTGATTAGTAGATGATTTTTGCATGTGCAATGCTTGTTTTAATGTTACTTAAGTACCCCATAATGGAAGTTTCTACACAGGTAATATGTCTCAATACAAACAACACCATGCCGATAAAAAATATAACTAATACATCTCAGCAAAAGATACTAGTACACCTAATGTTGAAAACAAAGTAGAAACAAAGATAAAATAACAACTAGTACGCCTGACTCACAAACTAGTATGCCCCAGTACAATATTAAAGTAGTACGCCTACATAAGTAAGCTAGCACGTCCTAGTACAGAATGACAAAAAAGCTGCCAGATCTGAGAAAATCCACTTAATGTAATGGTTCTTGGCATGTTTTCCTATTGTGATTATCAATCTTGCCACACCGTCTGCAATGATCCTTCAGACTACCTCGCCCCTGAATCTGAACCTTCTCTTTCGCGGTCGTCTGGGCTGCCTGCTTGCTGATGGAGGAACAACATCGTTATCCACTACAACTACGCGTTGGTCTCTCACCAGAGATGTAGGGATAGGGTTGATAGGTAACTCATAGCTCATACGATAACTGTCAATATGAAAGTACCGATCCACCATCTCCTCAGGAGGCAATAGGTATTTCCCGATCTCATAAGTAGCGTGAATACAAGGAAAACCGTTAAGCTAACAGGAAAAACAAGAACAGATCTTTTTTTCAATATCCACAGAGCCAGAAGGATTCGACAACACCTCAAAAACAGTGGGAGAGCTCCTGATGGCTTTATATGCTCGACAATTGCTCATAAGAATATTCTACCTCTTCAGTATAATAGGGCACACAACCCTATTCCAAGTTTTCGCAGTTGCCCTATGTTCAGAGAACAAATCCATGTGCTTCAAACGAATACGATCCATCATGTGAGTGATAGGTAGATCTCGTACATCAACCAGCCATGCATTGAAAAACTCTGCAGTATTCAAGGTGAACTCACCATAATGACACCCTACACTGAAAGCATTCGTCCAACCCGCAAAAGGCAAAGACTGAAGGAAGTTATCAAGTGTTCCCACCCTTTTACTCTAAGGATCTCAAGCTTTTTATAGAACATCGTCTGAGATGGAGTCTTCGCACATTGTTCAAATAGGTTGATGATTTGTTCCCTGAATGTGTTGGTAAATCTACCCCTGCCGAACATCAATCTAAGATTTTTCATCAGGTAAACACAAGCAGAAAAAATGGCAGTGATTTGGGAACACCTTTAGTAGTGCATCAACCAGCCTAGGATTCCGATCGGAAACAAAGTTGATTTGACAATCTTCGAGAATAACATGTCACAACTCCAACAAAAACCAATACCAACTTTCTTATGTCTCGGCGTCCACAACAGCGAAGGCGAAAGGATATAAACCTGATTTAAGCATATAAAAAGAGATGAGAATATGTTTTTAAAACTGTCTCACAAACAAGTAGTATGCCTAACCTTCAAACTAGTACGTCTCCACATAAAACAACCTATAAGCCCACTAGTATGAAAAAAGCCCTTTAAACACTAACCTTTATTTCCTTCTTTCACGAAAGTGGACAGTAACACTCCCCGAAAGCGTCCCTGGAGAAAAGTACCATCCAAAAATAGCATCGGTCGATAGTGATTGAAACCCTTGATAGAAGCATGGAAAGACACAAAAAGGCGACAAAAATGTTACGATAACTCATCCACACTGAGGGTAATATGGCTGCTTGGATTGGTGCTCGACGTCATGTCTACATAAGGCCTGAGAATGCCGAACTACTCCGCTGAATCTTCATGTATTAGTGACTGCGCTTTCTCAAATGCCAACCAACAATTGTGGAAATATTTCGCAAAATGGACAAGACTCATCTTATCATCATCTCTCACCAAATCAATAATATGTCTGATAGGAATGTGCAATCTCTCTGTTTATATAAAAATTGATGAACAAAACTTAAGAAGAAATTATGTATGTAATAGATGCTTAGGATGTAATTATTAGTTAGGTAGTTGAAGACTAGGAGCCGCAGGTTGTGCAGACAAGTACCGCAGACCACTCCTGCAGCAGAGTGCAGCAAGATGTAGCACACCAATGGTGCAGTAAACCAAGGCAATGCAGACTACAGGGGACTAAAAATTACAAGCCAAAGATCAACTACATACAACAGCAAAAGTGTCTCAGGGTTCTCATGATCTGGGACCATTCCGTTGTTCAGGGCCAGTTCCAGCAGCAAAGAGAAGTAAGCCATATTGCAGTGCAAGCATGCAAGCTGAATTGTAGAAGACTGAGCACAGTGCTGGGTGTAGACGAGGCTACATTAACAGGCTGAACAGATGAGGTCTGAAAGTTGTTGAGTGGGAGCTAAGTTGCAGCAGACTGGCTGCAGTACTTGGTGCAAGTGAAGTTACAGAAAGGCTGGATATGAAGACTGTGCAGCAGAGCTCATGCAGCTAAGGGTGCAGCAGAGGCTGCAGTAGAGGCTGTGCAGCAGAGGCATGCAGTAGACCTGGTGTATGAGTCTGGGTGCAATATACGTTGTGCTGGAATGGAAAGGAACAAGAAAGGAGTAAAAAAAAACTAGAAGCTGAGGCAAAGGTGATGTGTACTGAATCACAAAAGGTGAAGCCAGATCAGTCTACTAAAGTAGAGGATAGAGCTATCACTATCAGATAGTATAGTCATGGGTTCTGGTTCCCCGAGCCTATAAAAGGGGACTCACAGCGCAAAGAACAAAACGAGACGAGTCTGAGAAAAAACTTGAACATCATCTCAAAGCTTTCAAATGAAGAAAAAGCTTTGGAGACTGGTTGTGCATGAGCTTAATTGAAGATTCAGGATTCGTGAAGAAGGTTCACTAGTCTGCAAGTGAAGAACAGCAACTGTAGCAGAGCACTGCAAGATTTAGGTTCTTCATCCTTTAGCAAGTAGGATCTTGTTGTAAAGGGGCTGTAAGCCAGAAACAAAAAACTAGTGAACCTCCTCTTGGCTTGACTACACTGGTTACCAAGGGAAGACTGGACTAAGCTTCAGTTACTTGTTGATAACAGATGTCTGAACTAGTATAAAAACCTTGTGTCATTTATCTTTCCGCACTGATCTTCACTATTAGAACTGTTAGCAAAGAGCTTAAAAGTTCAAAGAGACAAACTTTTTAAGTTTAAGTCTCAACTGCAGAACTTTCGCAAGCTGCAACAGACTCAGATGGTGCAGACTAGCCTATGGCTCTACTGCACCACCTGAAAAGTTTTTAGATAACCTATTCACCCCTCCTCTCCCTAGGTTATTTCTGGGACTTTCAATGTCCATAGGTATGAACACGATCGAACTTAAGCTTTTCACACCACAGTCCGGGAACATTATATGACCACAGGTATGAACACGGTCGAACTCCCTAATATAAAAGCAACCTGTAGATCTACACGCGGAAGCCTTTATTTACCATCCACATCGTCATTCATGCTTAAACTTACAATAAGCTTACACTTTCTCCTTTCGGATCTTCTTGAATACATACTCAAAACCAATCTCCGTAGTATATTTCCCAAGACAATCTCGAAAATCATCAACCCTCCCCCATTAAGCACTATCCAACATCATCAGTGTAAGACAACCACATGGATAAAAGCAAACACTTGGCCTTGCTCAAAAAACGATAGGCTATTCGCGACGTTGCATATCACACCTAAACGCAAGTATACGTGTCGTATCAAGTAATAAAAGTGAGTATGTGAGTTATCCTCTCACGACGACTTAGATCTAGCGACCAAAGTATGAATAGTGTTTCTTGGGTTAAACAATCAAAACATAATAGTGGTTATGTAAAACTATAATAACCCAAAATTTGTCTGATTTAAATATATATTTTGGATTAAAAATATACATACGAAGCATATGCAACGAATGTGTAAATAAAAATTTAAGAACGATGAACGTTACATCGTTAAAGTTATTATACATTTGAGACACAGGTTTGAGCCTGAA
>JAOVYX010016300.1:0-25129 GCA_035668315.1 Drosera spatulata | reverse complement strand
ACCCCGCATCGCTATTGAACGAGATAGGTAACAGTTAAACTAAGATCATTTCAACCAAAATGCAGCTTTCAAATGCTTTCTGATTCATTGGAAATAACAGTAGGCAAACCCAAAGCTCCACATATTAACATTCAAGAACAGAAAATCAACAAAAACAAAAGCAAAGGTTCCTATTCTTCTTCCATCAAGGAGGTTAGGTAACTGGTACTTTTGGACCAGAGAAACAATGTGATAGTATTCCACGCTCAAACAAAACAAGTTTTATCCCGTTACATGAGGTTAGCTACATGGATATGAGAATGCCATTCTCCTCTGCCTTATTCGATGCTTCTACACAAAGGATTAGAAATCTTATTTGCTTTGACCCAAACAATCGATCTTAGTCACCAAGTTCTCTAAACTCCACTATGTACCACACAATAAAAACAACATATTGAAGGGTGATTGGTGTCGAGGATATCCGGCGACTTAGGTTTACCTATATCGATCATGGAGGAAAAAAAAATAGAATATATATATGAACAACCAATA
Source organism: Drosera spatulata (assembly GCA_035668315.1). Lineage (NCBI taxonomy): Eukaryota > Viridiplantae > Streptophyta > Magnoliopsida > Caryophyllales > Droseraceae > Drosera > Drosera spatulata. Next base: position 24,598 of record JAOVYX010016300.1, on the reverse strand, counting down.
ACCAATCGACTTAAGCTTTTTGGGTGATTTGGTGTTTGGGCGTGGTTTCCTCCCTCCTTGAGCTCTCCCCTGAATAGTAACAATTGGCAATTGAGAGTGTATCATATATGCCACAACTAACATTCTGCGTACTGTAATCTACCCAACGCTAACATGAACTAGGCTCGAAATTCTCCAATCTACAGCACTAAAAACACGAAAGAGGAAAGTGCAACTCCAAACCCTGATTGTTCTCAGGAATCATCAAACAAATGCCCATCAAAATTTGCACAAAAGATTGGAAAGTAAAAACAATGGAAACACACCCAAACAGAACAAAAAGCTGCAACCATTCAATCCCTAATCACCCATCAAACAATTATCTCCAAAGACACGATTTTTACACCACTTTCCGCAACAAATCAAGCAATCCACACAAACACAAATGCCAAAATCCACATGAACACCCAAAAATCTCAAAACTATCAAAAACCATAGCAATATCACGAGGTGGGCAATGTTCAATTGAAACCAGAAACGCACCGTTGAATGGTTAAAATGAAAATCCAACACAGCCAACACAGCTAACACAGCTAACACAGCTTTGGATCTCAAGACAAGAGAATTGAGATGTGTGCTGAGAAGTTGAGTTGCTCAGTACTTGAATGGGTGATGGCGGCGGTGGCCGGAGGCGGCGGAGATGGGAAAATGGTGAGATCGGAGGTGAGATCGGAGATGGGAAAATGGTGAGATCGGAGATGGGGAGATGTGTGAAGGGGACAAGCGACGAGGGGGATGTGTGGATAGTGATTGTGACAGTGGTTTACATGTGTTTCGTTTTCTCTGTTTTATCTTGAAATGAAAATCGCTAGTTGAATGTGTGATTTGAAAGTTTAGAGGACGTTTGACCCAAATCTGTTTTATCTTGGAATGAATTTAGACGATATATACATTTGGGCACATGTCTGTCACCACAATGTAATGATACAGAATATAACTATCGATAAAATTATTAGATAAACTTATCGATATTGAAATCTTTAAGAATACAAAAACGTGAATTGATCCTCAATCACGAGGGAGTTCAATTCCGATTATACATGGTTTGAGTTTATATAGAGTCGATGTTGGAATCAGATCCTTCTTACGCCTCCCGGTTTCCTCTCTATGCTCATGCTTCAAATCTTTTTCTCTATCATCATCCGTCATAGCGTTCTTAAATTAGAATCAAATAATTGACGGTATATATTTTATATTTTAGCAAAGATACCTATACACATTAGCATATGGTCCGCGTTTGCATTTTGCATGCGAACGCTTCATACTCATTGCATGGTTCATAATTCTATTTCTTCTTAAAGTTTATCAAAATTGAGTATTCTGTTTCAAAATATAGAAAACGGTTTGATCCGTCACGCGAATTTATATGTGTGTTAAATTTATGTGAAATTTAATTAAAATTTTTTTTTGATAATAGTAGGATTTACTATATCAGTTGTAAGATGAGATAATGTATTAGTCGTGAGAAAAAATAATGACGATTATTTTGATATTTTTTTATATATTATGAGACGAATAAAATAATTTTTTTTATGAAAAATACCAATACACATTAGCATATGGTCCGGTTTACCTTTTCTTTTTTTTTTTTTTTTCCTTTCCAAAAAAAAATGTCACGGATCTAATGAAATAGACACAAGTTAAATATAATCAATCCTATAACGATAGCATCAATATCATTATCGGAAAAAAAGAAATAAATGGGCCCACAACAACAAAGCTAGTGGGCCAACTCAGCCGATCGGAATCGCTGCCCGTGAGTGTGACCGGGAAAGATTCCCTTAGATCTCCTTTTTGATATCATTTTCCTTTTTCTTTTTTCACAATCCTTTATGATTTAAATTTTCCCTTTTCTTCTTTTTTTTTGTTTTCCTTTAAACTATCATTATCGACGATTCAATCTCACTTTTTGACTCGTAACGCTTTCAGTCCTTGTTTATGATGAAAGTGATCCCCGTAAAGTACACTTTTATCGATAATAAGTTCAAATATGAGCTCTTTTGACTGAAATGCCCCTAGTGGTTCCGAAACACATGGCTAGGCCCAACCCGTTTGATGTCCACTGGCCCAATGGACGGTAGGCGATAAGGCATGCGTAACAGCCCAAATGAATGGAACAATATCGTGTTCTATAAATAGAGTGTTACCTCGCAGGATTTATTAATTCTTTTAGACTGTTTGATATAAACAAAAGTTACAAAAAAGGATTTTATCTATAAAAATTTATAATTATGCATATCTTGAGCATGATCATTTAAGAGTTTGAAATATCTTTATTAATTTTACTTCATTCAATCACTTTACATCCAAAGTAATGATTCATTTTTTGTTCTGATATCTCTTTGTCTCCATGCCTTCATAAATGATTTTTGATTGAAATATCTTCATCACAATTATGGCCATAACTTTTTTTTTGATTGAATTATTTGCACAATCTTTTCATAACAGAATAAATATACAGTTGCAAATGATTTTGAAGAATTTCAAGGGATGCTTTCAAATTTATTTTGAGCATTTGAGATAGATAAAAAGACAGAAGAGTATTAGACATAAAAATGACGATGGATGTTCCTAATTAATTATTGTTATTATTTTTTGATAATTACATGAAAATTAATTAATTAGTATAAAATGATTTTAATATTCGTAGATGACATACCATATGAACGTATTCTGAATTTATAATATATATGAATACATAGGTGAATGATCAATTCTATATGGGAAAAGAAGCAAATCAAGGGAGATATGCAATCTTCGAAGTCCCTCAGAGCAATCACATTGATCATTTATTAAAATCTTAAAAATTTGGATTTAAAATCTTAATAATTAGGGACCTCTTCAATCATTGAGGATTTGTTTCATAATGATGTTAATTTAACAATCACACTGGTTTGCTGCTACTCTCAAAAAATTGGCTTCAGAGATTATATTTTGATAGACTTCTTAATTTCAGAGGGTTTATTTCATAATGATTCGATGCATGAGATGTTAGGAGGAGGAGCTTGAGACTCCCAGGAGGAAATTGGGACAGTCGAGTTTCCTATGGAGAGTGTTTCAAATTAGATGGGTGAGGGTGAAATCATTGTGGGGAATTTTGGTGAGTGAATCTCCCAGTTTTGAATTTTACACGTAAAAGAGGCTTGAAAAACGATGCCGTTGTGGATACTCATCTCCTAGTTTGGCGTAAATGTGCTCCTTCCAAAAAATAAAAAATAAAAAATAGATACCCAAAAAATTAATTGGCCAAGAGCCTCAATTAGATATTAAAACAGTTGACATTCATATAGAGACTTTCTATATTTGATGGGCATAATTTTATCACCGTTCGGGTTCAGGTTCGGGTTCAATTTCGCCTCACCATCTCAAAAAACAAAAGATTACAGGAGTAGAAGAGGAGAAATAAAACATCCACTGTGATTGTTCTCAAATCCTTCCAAATTGAAAGGATACATGTATTTTTAAGAAGTTTTATTTTTAACTCCATCCAAATCACAAAAGTCCTATCATCAAGCAAATCTACTATTTATTAAGCAAAAATGGTTAAAATACATATTATAGAAAATTGAAACAAATCTTAATATATCTTATAAAACACATAATTTTCAAAAAAATAGTTTAAATCTTATTATGTTCTAGGTTTTTTATCAATGTCTATCATCATCACAAACTCATAATATCGAATCTATTTATATTACTTCCGCACACAAAAGCACGGTTGTACGAATTAGTTATATTCTAGTCAGCACCTTTTTTTTAATTAGATATCTCAATATCATACTCAACAACATAATTATTTTTTGAGAAAATATTATGAAATGTTAATGATAATAAACCAAAACGTGAATCAATAAAAAATTAAATTACGTCGTTTAAATGAATAACAAAACTTCTTAAATTATATGTTCAATAATACAAAAAAAACGTTATAAAATTTTTGGGATGGAAGTAGTATATCTTATGGTGTTAAAAATTTCACGATAGACTACTGCAAATATTTGATCACAGCTCGGTTTAAAGTCAGGTTTATCTTTAAAAAAACCAATATAAAAGAACTTGTTTATCGTACTCATTTTTCTTGAGCTGCGGTTGTCGCCTTGTGGGTTAGAACACAATTAGTTGTTGTACACTTCACTCCACCGTAAACTTTGGTTGGTGAACGGCGTGGTAGACAACACCAAATCACCACCCTCTCGCACACACTTTCCATTCAACTCAATAAAAAAACAAAAACAAAAAAAACAAAAACCTCAACGGAATCATTTGCAGCATATTCATCGTTTAAAATATTCAAAACACACTTCTTGTCCAAGTAAAACCCATAACTTTACATCACAAAATCTTTCATTTCCCCAATTAAACCACAACCCACATAATTATTTCCCTTTTAATCCCATTTAGTTGACCCATATGGTATTATCCAACGGCCAAGATCGAATCTCGGCGTCGCTGTCTCGTCTATTAAAAAGGGATTAACCCTATTTTTTCTCTCCACTTCATGAGAAATATTGCGTTGTCGTCGTCTCACAGTACCCTCAGTTTCCTCGTCAAACCCTCTTCATTGTTTTCATCGTCGAGTAGTTCTAGTTCGAGTTCGTTTCGTGTTTCGAGGAAATCGAGGTTTGATCTGAGAATCAGAGCGACGATGGTTACGATTACGTTTGTCAAGGCGAGACAGATCTTCGATTCCCGTGGGAATCCCACCGTCGAGGTCAGAGACGGGTTTTCCATCGAAGAGAATTATGGTTTTTTATGTGTTGTATCTGTTTGATTTGATTTGGTTTGGTTCGATTCGATTCGATTTGCTTGTGATGTTTTTGTTCGATTTGAGTTCGAATTGCTAAGTTTGTTATATGATTGATGAATCGCATTTGGTGTTCTGAATTTCGGTTGTCGAGGATCGGAGTGTTCTCATTCGATCGCATTTCGTACTGTTGATAGAAAGGCATCACTCAAATATTTCACATTATTTAGCGATTCTTTTAGGAGTTCAGTTACGCACTAGCTTGTTTCTGGCATAAACAAAGCTCAAAAGTACATCAATTGTTGAAGTGTTCCGTTTAATATGGGCCGGACGAGTACTCTCCACAACATGATATCCTCGTGACACGACTCAAAATTTAACTCCACACGTTACTCCTTCCTCCCATGATAAATACAACATTTGTTTTTTATGTTGTATAGTGATTGTAACATATCAGGTACAATATATCCGTTATCTTCACGCTCAGAACTGTTACATACTATCACAACAAAATATTCTTTCTTCGTCGGTCAAATTTGTGCCATTTATTATCACCACCAAAATATTCTCTCTTTATTATCCTACATATTTGTAGGGCGCAGGTAACGTAGCACAGAGTTTTTGTTAGTCACTTTCCCCATACTAGGAGGACTATCATTGTCCTTGAATACCATTTTGGGTAATGTGATCATTAAAAAGTTTGATCTGATACTTGTTCTGTTGCGTTGGCGATTGCTCATCTAATTTGGGTTAAAGGGAGATGTATTTTCAAATTTATATAGAAGGGTAAGAACCGTTGTTGAAAGGATTGTGATCGCATGGTGTGTTCGGCTGGAGATTTATATGTTCAATTGGACAGTTTGATGGAGCCATCAAGTAGTTCTGTGTATTATCCTGATAATGAAAGACAATTAATCTCACTTCTGGATTGATTGTGTGGTATATGTTGCAGGCTGATATTGGACTGTCGAATGAAACTGTCGTGAGAGCGGCTGTCCCCAGTGGTGCTTCTACAGGTAATATTCCTGGTTATTTATTTCATTCACTCTTGGTCGTGCTAATGCGTATAGATCAAGCACCTATGCAGAGTTGGTTGTCATCGGTTGTTCGAATAACTAAAGTCTGAAAAATAGGAAGTTACCCTCGAGTTGGTCTGATTTGAATTTAATGAACCATTTTGGGGTGTAGGAATCTATGAGGCTCTTGAACTCAGAGATGGAGGTTCTGACTATCTTGGGAAAGGTGTCTCCAAGGTTAGTGATCGCTTGTGGGTCTGTGAATTCCTTCCAGCCTTATTAGTGCGGTTCCTGAATGGATTTTTCTTAAATATACGCAGGCTGTCAAGAATGTGAATGAAATCATTGGCCCTGCTTTGCTTGGCAAGGTGAGAAGGCTATTGTTTGACGGTGGTGATCTTCTTTGAACTATCTATGTTAACTTGCAACAACTTATACTTGATAGTTGATACTTCATGATTCATAATATTTTTAAGTGTTACATGTGTGAGTGATTTTAAATTTTTCCCTCCACAGCAACTGTATTCCTCTCGATGTGCTGCTGATTGTTATAGTTGTTATGTCTAACTCTGTTGCTCTAATCACCAAACAGGACCCAACCCAGCAGACAGCTATTGACAACTTCATCGTTCAAGAACTTGATGGAACTGTAAATGAGTGGGGTTGGTGCAAGCAAAAGGTATTACTTAAAACACCTCTTCCTCTTCTCTAAGTGCAATATCGTGATGGACATAATATATTCATTTCAAACTATGACGCTTAATATGTCACCACTGCAGCTTGGAGCGAATGCCATTTTGGCTGTTTCTCTTGCAGTTTGCAAAGCTGGCGCCGCAGTCAAGAAGATTCCACTCTACAAGGTTTAGTTTATTGCATCGATCTTGTGTTTTGTTTTTCCATTGTCTGTGTTGTTGGCTGTTAAATACTTTCAAAAACATTTGCAACTCTAAGCACAGTAATCTGATACTGTATCAAGTAGCAAACAGATTTTTGGGTGCTGTAGATATCCAGGTTTCCATGAGCAAGATAAGTAGAACCTTATGGCGCTCTTTTTTTGGTCGCAGCATATAGCTGATCTCGCTGGAAACAAGAAGCTGGTCTTGCCCGTCCCTGCATTCAATGTCATTAACGGTGGATCACATGCCGGAAACAAGCTTGCTATGCAGGTATGTGTTTTGGTTGCCATATTCTATTATCAATTTTGGCGCTGAAGATCCATGAACATGACTTAGTATTCCTTTTTTGGACCCTGTAGGAATTCATGATCCTTCCTGTTGGCGCTTCCTCCTTCAAAGAGGCCATGAAGATGGGTGCTGAAGTGTACCACCACCTCAAGGTAGTCATTAGTTGCTTGTATAAATTGTTTGTATTGACTGGGGAAGCAGAAACCAAATGCTTATTGTAGATGGAATCGAGAGCTTTGGGGCCATGACCCCTGTTTAATGAGTACTTTGGCAGTCATTTAGCTTGCAATGTACGTGTTCATTTTACATTCATCCGCCCAAGGAATACTGATTAGATCCTTTCTTATGTGGTCACAGAGTGTGATTAAGAAGAAATATGGTCAAGATGCGACTAATGTTGGTGATGAAGGTGGCTTTGCTCCCAACATTCAGGTCATTTATGCTCCTTTATTGCTATTGGTTTATAATAGTTTACTCTATATATATGTTTTAGTATGATGCTAACGTCTATTGTTTGGCATTTTAGGAGAACAAGGAAGGTTTGGAGTTGCTCAAGACAGCGATTGCAAAGGCTGGCTACACTGGAAAGGTGAGGTTTCTCTATACCTGGCATGGGTGACTGCATCTATGAGTTCTTTTGCAACCTCTGATGTAATGAGTTATATGTTTTGTGCTCCGCAGGTTGTTATTGGAATGGATGTCGCTGCATCCGAGTTCTACAAGGATGACAAGACCTATGACTTGAACTTCAAGGAAGAGGTGAGCTACCCATTGGGTTTACTAGTTGCACGAGATTTTCTTTCCTTGATTCCCTCTGAGCTCAGTATGCAAAAATTCTTACAATGTTCTCCATTTGAAGTAGATAATGAGACTCAGAGAATTGATTAACTGTATTCATTTTCTTCGTGTTTTCTTCAGAACAATGATGGTTCAAATAAGATCTCTGGTGAGGCACTGAAGGATCTGTACAAGTCATTCGTTGCTGAGTACCCCATCGTGTCCATTGAAGATCCATTTGACCAGGACGATTGGGAACACTACTCCAAGCTCACTGCAGAAATCGGTGAACAAGTCCAAATTGTTGGAGATGACTTGTTGGTTACCAATCCCAAGGTAACTCATCTTTGTCCCAAGGTTGCATACCCTGAAATTCCTATGTGAATGATTGAGAAGTTGCTAACACAGTCGTTTATTTGATGATATCAGAGAGTTGCAAAGGCTATTGAAAGCAAAGCCTGCAATGCGCTTCTTCTCAAGGTTTGTTCTCCTCTGGTCCTGTGGTGAACTTCAATCTTTCTCACTTTTTTTTCTTCGCTATGTTTAGCTTCATTGTCTTGCATCAAGGCTATGCAGTAACAAACATTTTTCATTTGAGCAGGTCAACCAAATCGGTTCTGTGACTGAGAGCATTGAAGCTGTCAAGATGTCTAAGCATGCGGGATGGGGTGTTATGGCCAGCCACCGCAGGTTTGTATATTGTTGTATGCTGGCTCGTTAGGCATGAATAAGAAGATTTTGTTGCTTTATGCTCATCCAATTACCATTTATATTCTCTTCTTTTGCAGTGGTGAGACAGAAGACACTTTCATTGCTGATCTTTCTGTGGGTTTGGCCACGGTAAGTATATCATCATAATAATCATTTATCGTCACAACCCTGCTATAAGTGTGATCTTCCCATTAAATGTTTTGTGATCCTTTCATCAGGGTCAAATTAAGACCGGAGCGCCATGCAGGTCCGAGCGTCTTGCAAAATATAACCAGGTTAGATTTGTTATGACTACCTCCATGTATTCCAAACCCAAAATTGTGCATGTGTTGATCAATGATCCTGATGGTGTTTTACTTCATTGTATCAGCTCTTGCGTATTGAAGAGGAGCTCGGATCCGAAGCTGTTTATGCAGGAGCAAACTTCCGCCGCCCAGTGGAACCCTACTAGAGTAGAATTTCCAAAACCCAAAAGCTAGAGTTCACGGGAGGAGCCTTGTGTGTGCGCCTTAGTTTAGTTATCGCTGGTTAATAAGTCCTGTTTGGAACACTTAGTTTCTGAATAACCTCTTGGAAGTTTTGTTCGGGAGCAAGAACACTGAGTCGATGCTCGTTTTGTCTTTGGAGGTAGAGATATTTATGATGTCTTCTTGACTCTTGATCGAGCTTGTGTAATGAAGAGTGGTCTGATTGCACTTTGTTTGCACAACCTTCTTTGAAATTCTGTGGGAGCTTTTGATTGCGAGTTGTGGTAATTCAATTTGAAATTCTATCCTGATGTGCAGTCTAATGTAATGGTTATCTAGTCCGTTCACTAACACTTGTATTGAGACTCTTCCAACCATCTAGATTCTCGTGATGAATATGTGAAAAACAATACAGTTATCGCGTGATTTCGAGTTAAAGACAATAGACATCTGGCTCTCTCAACATTTTTTACGACCACCTCATTACTCTGCATGCTCGTCCATTGGATCTCTCTACCATATTTGTTACATCATACATGTTGCTCTACTTGTGCAGTTTTTTTTTGCGTAAGGAATGTTCCTCCACTTGTGCAGTTTCACAAAACTGAAAAAAGATGGAAAAATATTGTTGACATGTAATGGAATTTTTAATATTGTTACTTGAAATTATGAAAATCAAAATTAATAATAAAAAAATAAATTAATAGTGAAAATAGAATCATTTTAGGAAATTATTTTTTGAAAGAAATTGGAAATACTGTACTCCAATAAACAATTAATCGAAATTAAAATGTGGAATTATTTTTTGTAGTTTTCGTTTTCAGTTTTCATTTCGTCCGTTTCAGAATCAGATTTCTGCTTGATTAGTCAGTAGAACAAAAAAAAAAGTAGGTCCTAAGCTTTTAAAAAATGCATTCAAAATTTCTAACTATTCTGTGACACAATTGGGTTCAAGAGTGAGTTTGATTCTCTTAACACATATCGATGTTGGGAAAGTTTTGTCTCTCTCGTGACATCTTCCACCCAATTTTGTGACGCAATTATTGTTTGCATTTATTTTCTAATAATGATTTTACCATTACATCTTTTATTTTAAATAGATCTTTACTTATGAATATAAAATTTATATTTTTTTATGACATATTTCATCATATTGTATTTTTTCTATTAATAACAAATAATTCATTTTAGATTAAATAATTATATTGTGTTTTATAAGCTTTAATTTATCGATTATTCATATATTGTTTAATTATAAAAAATTTCTAGTATTGAATAATATATAAAACCATCAACATTATTATCATATGAGATAATGACATACAAAAATTAAAATTTTTAATGTGATTATTCATGTCATAGTCGATCAAAAAAAACTCGATTAAATAAAAAATGTGTAATATTATTGCTCCAAACTTTTCTATAATCACTTAATTATTCACATGTTTGATGATGAAACTTTAAATGATATTAGTTAATTCATTGTGAAATTTATCATTAAAAAAGTTCACATGTAGATGACTATTAACCAATAGAAAATGAACATGTGAATGACCAATCAAAAAAATTTCCTATTACTCCCTCAGTCTCATTCAAATTATAACGATTTGATCTGATACGATAATTTATGTGTGCGTTGAATCAATAAAAAATGACAAATTTATCCTGTGTGAGATAAAAGAGCGAGGAAAAGAAGAAAGAGAAATGATGATGGATGAGTTGATCTGATATAAAATAAGAATATTTTTATATTTTATGTGAAAAAATTATTAAATATAAAAATATTATAATCTAAATAAACTATTTATAAAATTATAATTTGAATATAACGAAGTGAATATATTTCTATAATGATTTCTTAAAAAAAAAAAATCTTATCTCAAAAAAACCACCTCCCCACTATATAACACCCTCAACCCACACCAATCCCAAACTAACCCACGAAACCCTAATCCCCAAATCCCCAAATCAACCCCTTCACCACCCCTCATCAATGGCGGAGCACCTCGCATCGATCTTCGGCACTGAGAAGGACCGCGTGAACTGCCCCTTCTACTTCAAGATCGGAGCCTGTCGACACGGAGACCGATGCTCGCGTCTCCACACCAAACCCAGCATCAGCCCCACGATTCTGCTCTCGAATATGTATCAGAGACCTGATATGATTACACCTGGTGTTGATCCTCAGGGTCAGCCTCTCGATCCGAGAAAGATACAAGAGCACTTCGAGGTGAGGGAACTCGGATCGGATCTGAGATGTGGAATTTTTGTTTGTGATTTTCATTTATTGATTTGTTCTTTCATTGATTTATTGGTTGATTTGTTAATTGGTTACTTGTTTGGGTTGTGGGAAGGAGAGGACGTACTGGATATTGGAGTTGGAATTGTTGGTTTTGGATTATGTGTGTTCGATTTGGGAATTGGGAATATTCTTTTGGGGTTGCAATTCGACGAATCGATTGATTGGTCGATTGATTGATGTCATGGGTTGTGGGGTGGAGTATAGGTGCTTGGTTGGTTTGGAGTTGAGATTGTAGATTTTGGATCTAATCTAGGAAATAAATGTTTGTGTCATGTTGATAATTTGATTATATGATAGAGGATGGATTTTGTGTCAAGGATGTCATGGTCAAGGATTAAATCCTTGATGGAAGCTGCCGAGGTCGAGTGGGAGGTTTAGCCCCGGGGAAATAAGTTTGTGTAGACATTGTAGCTTTTACAAGTTTGAGGATTATCATCCAATGAGATGTCGGGGAAAACTTACTTTCCTTGCTCGTTTGAACCTTGACTCTTTCTGTATAGAATTCCTACCAAGCTAGATTATTGCTATTAGTTAGTACGTGGTAAATTAATAAAATACAAGGATTGATTTATGATGGAAAAAAATGGATGAAGCTTTGTGCAGTTTTTTTCATGATTTCTTGGTACATGGAGCAAATGAGATGTAGATTAGATGGTAAATCGGTGCATTGAGTCGATGATATTTACCATTGTTGATGCTAGTTGTTGCTTTGCTCGTATGCTGCATAATTGGATGACGTGCAGAAGTGTTGTGTTTCTGGGTTGCATGAGAACATCTTGTGTTTTCTTCTTTAATCATTTGCACGAATCTATTGCTGATTAGTTATAATTTAACACTTTTTTGGATGCTAATCTGCAGGACTTCTATGAGGATTTGTTCGAGGAACTCAACAAGTATGGGGAGATTGAGAGTCTGAACATTTGTGATAACCTAGCTGATCACATGGTATGTCTTTGTCCATCTTATGTATCCATTGATTGCAATGGCACTTTCTTATCCTTGTAGTGACTAACACGATTGCTATTTTTTTATTTTTTATTTTGTCACATGCAGGTTGGTAACGTGTATGTCCAATATAGAGAAGAGGAGCATGCTGCAAATGCTGTTCAAAACCTCAGTGGAAGATTCTATGCAGGTTGGTGTTATTTAAATCGTTGGCTGATCTGCTTCTTTGCATATTTAAATTAATTGAGTTGGCATTTTTCAGCTGTTTTTCTTCTTTTCTTTTTATACTCCTTGAATTGTGAGCTCATGAGTGGATTTGAACCATGAAAAAGAAACAACATATCCACAATATTTATTGTTTTACTGCAAAGTATCGTTTCTGTTTTTCCAATTCTCTTAATTTGGAACTGTCATCTGGTATGGTGGTTCTCTTTTCTGTCGAATCTTCAGTGTATCTGCTGCTAATTCTCTGTGGTTTGATGTCTTGTTTTTATAGGTCGTCCTATCATTGTTGACTTCTCACCTGTGACAGACTTCCGTGAGGCAACATGTAGGCAGTATGAGGAAAATGTATGCAATCGTGGTGGGTACTGCAACTTCATGCATTTGAAAAAGATCAGCAGGTAACTTTCTCAATGAATACTAATCCCTGTCATTCTTGAATGCTTTTTTTGTTTGATAACGTTTTAATTTTTTTTTATGTAGGGAACTGAGAAGGCAGCTATTTGGAAGGTATAGGCGAAGGCGTAGCCGAAGCCGTAGTCACAGCCCTCAAAGATATCATGGTTATGGAGACCGTCCTGGTGGCCGCGGTTATGGTGATCGCCCTTTTGGTGGTCGTGGCTATGGCAGAAGAGATGATGATAGAGGATCACGCCACAATGACAGGGGAGGGAGGCCCAGAAGCAGGAGCCCGGGGCATAGAGGAAGAAGCAGGAGTCCTGGAGAAAAGAGGGACAGGAATACAAGGGATAGTAGCGTTGAGAGGAGGGCTAGGATTGAGCAATGGAATAGAGAGAGGGAGCAGGGTGGAGCTGGAAGCAATGCCAATGGCCAAGATAACCATGACAGAAATGCCCAGAATGGGGGCGAGTATGATGATTATCCACAGCAGTAGAGCAACAGATGAGCACGTGAAATGGATGTCATGCAACTGGTATGCGCTTGGGGTATTTGTTTTACTGATTTTTTTTCTTCTATTGCTCTTCTTCATCCAATTGAAAATTTTTCATTTTGTTAGAATACCTTACGGGCCATTTTCCACTGTGCAGGTGGAGTACAGGTTCTTTGTCTAAATGAAATTGAGAGTAATTTTCGTTTCCCCAATAGAAGCGGTAAAGAGCAGGGCAATTAGTCGAAGCTGAGCCCTGCATATAAGTCTAGTGAGAGAGCTTAGCCTTTATGCCAAAAGTCGATACCTCCTGTTCTAAAGTGGATTTTTATTTGGGACATCTAGATGTCCCAACTAGTCATCTTCTGAAGGCATAGAGAGTTAATAGAATTATGCTTTTTATCCCCTTAATGTTAGAAGCGAACGACGCCAGGAATTAGACATACATGGAAATCTACAATAGAGGTCCTAGTGAAGTAGTGATTCCACTCACGAAATTGTTTTTCTAGTAATGATCGCTTCTTCTGGTGAGTATCATCTGGTGTGGTTTGTAGTTCATTTTTAGTGGCTTTAGGTAGTATGGTTGTCGGAAAGATGGGCGTTTGTGGTGCCTCGAGAGCATTTCGAGTAAGTTTTTCTGGCGAGGAGCTTTTTCTTTTTTTCTTGATTTTGACTTTTGGTGAGGTTTTAAGAATCTTTTCTGTGCAGAACTATGTAGGTTGGATGGGAAAAGTTCACTTAGGAAAACACGCCCCCGAAATTGCTGAACCAAAGGAACATTGTGTCAACTTGGCTAGAAGCGCGTCTCGGCAACTATTTTCTGCTTGTTTCATTTCTTGTGAACGTCTTACGTAGTTGATGAGTTTTGCAGGTCCAGGTATTCCTGCTGAGGGCCAAAGCCTCGTGTTTTATTGCAGCTTATTTTCATGTTTGTATACAGGTTGAAGCATACCATATGGCGACCAGGTTTGCAGCAGGTTTTCATTTCGCTACTGGAGCAAGGCGAAGTCTCCAGCTCTGAAGCTATCAGTCTCTATTTTGTTATGTTTCGCATTATGTTCCCTGATGTTTGAACTTTATGCAGAGATATTATCTGGTGTGTTCCTTGTAAGATTGCTGCTGCATTTGGTCAGAATTTGTTATGAACTACTTTGTATTACGTTTTAAGGTCGTCGTGACTTCGTATTTTGTTGTTAATCCCTTTGCTATTGGGTTTCATTTTAGTTCTTTCCACTTGAAAGGTATCGTATCTCCGATATGGTCGTTATAATTGGAGATGTGCTTTTTTGATCATGTGTTGCCACATCTAGTCCAGATCTTGAGCATATCGCTTTGCAATGGTGTGTGAATTTGGAGTTGTACAGCAGAAATGTCGAAGCCAAAGGATCGTGGAGCTTTAGGTGAGAGATGTCACCACGAAATTTTGCCTGCGAGGCCAGTTCATCAGGCACGCGTATCATGTAAAAGCAATCAGTTGAGTGCATCACCATGGTTGAAGTTGATGTGTTAAACAACTAGATAGTCATATGAAGTATTTCGATAAAGTTGGATATTCGTTCTGATTTTAAGATTTACAATTGAATCATAAATATTCATGTTCTGATGTCTCAAGGCAATTAGCGACAAAATGAAGATGAATTCTTGCATATTGATAGTAGTATGATATATGGACCTATGAACTACTAAAACAAATAAAAAAGGCTACTCTTCTGTCCCATTACTATCCACGCAAGGTTGCAAACCATTTTGGACGGACATAAATATTAAAAAGTTACAAAAATAATGAGACAAAAAAAATACAATACAATATAACATTAATAAACTCCGGCTTCTTGTGCAATGAGCTTTCAGCACTCATGGACGTACATAGTCGTCACATATGTCTAGTTTGAGCAGAGTCAGCAGACCTTGCAGTCGCGAGATTTGCTACAAACAGGATCATGTGGATGAATCCATTCTATGGAAAAAGCACTTCTTAAATCATAAACACATGATACCAAGGGAAGGAATAATGAAGAAGCACGCACTCCAACACATGACCAGATGAGCACATCAATGCAACCACGAAATTCAAGTTCATAAATAGTGAATTACATGCATCCAGGAAACCAACAAACAGTAGCTAATAAACAACACAAAATTACATTCCCGGCACACAGAATTTCATTCGTATTCCATTCGTACTTCGGTTGATCAAATGTATCCAGATGCATGAAATTCGACCGAGACGTGAAACTCTACACTATCTAAGACGATGCTGAGGACCAACATTACTAGCACTCCCACAATATCAAGCACTGACTCTATTGCCGATGGTCTGGTATAGTGATCTAAGCTGTGTGTTCCATTTCTCCATGGCTGTGTACTTCCTCATACCCTTTGAACTGCACATCCGAAAAACATTCCGATTAAGCTGGCAGGGAAAGAAGAGGCTTCGGGCTGACAAAATAAATAAAAGACCATAAAAAGGAAAATAACCTGTCACTGCGCTCCAACAATCTGTTCACTTGATCAATGTGCCCTTGGATCCGGTTATCAAGAATCAAAGACACCAGAAGCTGCTCGACATCTCCCTCAGGCACATTCAGCTCCTGCAGAAGTAATGTATTTCAACAGAAGAACACATCTGAGTAAAAAAATCTGCTGAAATGCTTCACATGATCAGACTATATAACACACGACGTATTAGCTTAGAACTCGGAGCAAAGATATGATTTCTTTTTTACTTTTTACTTTTACTTTTACTTTTTTTCTTTTTTCTTTTTTCTTTTTTCTTTTTTCTTTTCTTTTCTTTCTTTCTTTTTTTTTTTTTGAAAGGAAAGATATGATTTCTTGTTCATGCTTGTATTGCTATTATTGAGAAATCAGGAGAATATAAATGCATTAAGCTACCTGTGAAATAAATGGAATCCTGATTCTTGTGTAAGGCTTGATGAGCTTAAGCAACACTTGAGTCCTAATTTTCTTCAACAGATCCTCAATATGATTTCTGATGAAAGGATCATCCATGATCGTTCTTCTGTTACTCTGCCAAAACCAGAACGACCCATTCAATTACATACAATATAAACAATTTGATCCCATCTTAAAGATATGAGCACACGAAATTGGGCTAGTGAGTGGTGATGCATATTGCATACCTTCAGAATTTTTTCGAACTCCAGAATCTCATTCCGTTGGTAAGCTGCTATGAGGTTCGTCATGGCCAAGATTTCAGGATCATTTTTATAGCTGCAAGTCACCAAATTTTTAAAGAAAAACTCAACATTGAAATCATGCTGCTTAATGTGCCAGAAGAAGATACGACTTAAAGAACATACGGCTTCGCCTCCTGTCCATCAAATGGATTAACTTCCGACTCCATCAACATGTTGGCAAGGACCAAATACCTACATAGCAAAGAAAAATATTTGAAGGTTTCAAATGCAATGAGAAAAGAAAGTGAAGTAAATTGAGAACGACTGAAGGGGCTAGATCCTTCATCATAAGGGTATCATGAAGGGCAGAACATATTGAAAGAGCGACAATCAGGAAAACAGCGCAAAGTTATATGCATTCTCAGGTGACGAATAATAGAAGACATTATTAGAAATGCCAAGAGAGGCAGGTTAATACATACTTCAAACACTGAATACGTCTTTGGTTTCCAGCTTCATCATAATTCTTGAAAGCTTCAAAAAAATCAGTTGCTGCTTCGGCCCAATGACGCTCTGCCATATGCATCTTCCCACCACATTCATGAATTATTCCCATAATTCTAGGATGTGGAATTGCTGATTTGATTGTCAGAGCTCTTTGGTAGAGTTGCTACATGAGAATTAAAAAATTCAAGAAGATTCATCAGAAGCTTTACAATAAAGCACCGTGAAGCAAATAAGAGAAACACTTGGATCAACTTGTTCGACAAGTGACTAACCTCCGTCCTACCAAAACAAACAAATAAAATTGACCTATAATGAATATTATCACAAGAACACAAACAAAAACTAACCATCTTAGGTTAACCTAAACACATTCTACGCAAGAATATTGCAGCTGGACACCATTAGTAGCACCAGTGATGTGAGATAGACAGGCAATAACGTTGGGCCCCATAGCAAGAAAGGCAACTACATTATCAGTTTCCTTATATTCGCGATCCCATCAACACAATCACATCTATAAAACTATTTTCCTGGCATCCATGCAATTACATCACAAACTTAAAGCCAAGAATTCTTGCTCTAACAGTCCAAACACCATCCATCATGTTGCCTCTTTTTTTTTTAAAGGTTATATTCAAACCTTCCCCTGAATGCTACTGATCAATTGGAACTGATCCAGCGCAGAAATTTATCATAGTTTCAGCACTGGATAGGCAAAATATTGTCCATTTAAAGCCACTTATATGAAATGTGGTCGACAGCAAACAGACAAAACACTTCTTCATTCTCTCTTACCGTTAACATAGTTTGTAATCAATAAGATAAAGCAACATTCTCTCAGAATCTCACCTTAAGCTTTTTGTTGTTCTTTGTCTCGGTATACATCTGAATCTCAATAGCATAAACTTCCAAAAGTTGTGTCCCTTTCTTCTGATCATCCGAGCCATCTTCCTTTCGACAAGACTTGTGTAGTTCCTTCAGAATCTGTTTGTATTTTACGAAAAGAGAGAACAATTACTTCGGCTGCATTTGACTGCATGTCATGAGGAGCAAAATGGATAGCCAAGTACTACCTTGTTCATTCTCCCGTATTCGCCCATGTCAAACCAGATCTTGCAGAGCTTAAGATTTGTTTTGAACCACAACCTCTGCACAAAAAGCAAATGGCATTAATTATTGCATTCGCCATAAAATAGCCGCTAGAAGGAATGAAGAAATGTTTCCAACCTCATTTTTGGCCTCTTCAAGAGCTCTGAGAGTGGTCTGATAGAATTCTTGCAGAAGGTCAAAATTCTGACTGGCAGACCCAGAAACAAAGTCCATGATGTTATTGATACATTTTTCACTGTAGTTTCTGGTCACGGCAGACTTGATGTATGTCAGCATTTCCCTGTATGCTTCCATCATCTCCTTATACTTCCCCAACTTATAGTAAAGCTTCACTGTCTGCTTCAAAGCTTTAAACCCCCTGAAAAAATTGACATCAGATTGTGAAAGGAAATAAATGTCTGAATAGTGCAAGCTCGCCAATTCCCAGACCACAAAAACTGATGTGGGCATAATGTTGACCTGGAATGTTTTCCATGAGAGCCTAGGTGATTAGAAACTCAAAGGCTATGATCAGCTGGCCACTAGCAACAGATTTCATATACCATATGGAAAACTGAATTAATGACAACCAATAATTACAGGTACACTACAACTACTCATATTGCACATTGCACGGTTTGTCTTTTGGCAATTTGTAACCATACGACATTCTATTCGACAGCTGGTACATTTAGAAGCTCACCATTCTGCCTTATCTGGCTCCATTTGGACCACCTCGGCAAAGCCAGCAAGTGCACCTTCTGGATTACTTTCAACCAACCCTGGAGAGCCAAAAAACAGGTAAATGAAAGCATTAAAACATACTGAAGTAATACCATACAAGAACAACAATATAGGAACAATAAGCATGTATGTGTAAATTTAGAACAGCTGAGAATGATCATCAATACTTTGAGGCCTTTCAAGCACTTGAGTGTACGCTTTGGGTTATAGCGGAGCGATCAGGTTCACTTTAAGGCTAAGGGAGTTAGAGTCCTAGAGATACTTTAAAAGCTTGAGAAAGTAATACGGGAATGCTTCAAGCCAGCCCTATCCAACGGGATCATGTTGCCTCACACATAAGCAAGTGCTTCAGGCTAGAAAACTGCACAAACGTTTCTATGACTTTCCTGAGTTCTCCCTCAAATGAGGGGCAAACTTGCACACTGGGAAAGTAAGTTTTATCACACAAGTGCCCGCATAGGAAAACAATCTACCACATATGTACACCACAGTCTTGTCTCTTACCCGAAAAGGCCAGAAAGAAACAAAGCTTCATAGTACCAAAACACATGAACAAATAAATTGCCTTTCCAGTAGATATCTGAGTATAAGCATCGACTGTACTATATCTCCATAGAGGCAAAACTAAAATATGTCATGTGAATTAGTGACTCTGAAGGTAGAGATCAACGATAGAGAAATACCTTTTGAATTGTAGTATTGATTCTCAATGTCAACATCCTGCTCCTCCGGTTCCTCATCAGAGTATTCGAATCCATAGTCCTCCATATCTGCGTCTGGGGAAGAGAGAAGCAATAGAGAAATTAGATCTTAAATGAATGATTCTTTCCGTTAATAGCTTCCCTCCTCGCAATTGAATGCATCAACTACAAATGGGAACGAGCTATGGTATTAATAGGCTAA
Source organism: Drosera spatulata (assembly GCA_035668315.1). Classification (NCBI taxonomy): domain Eukaryota; kingdom Viridiplantae; phylum Streptophyta; class Magnoliopsida; order Caryophyllales; family Droseraceae; genus Drosera; species Drosera spatulata. Next base: position 4,922 of record JAOVYX010016300.1, on the reverse strand, counting down.
ACAAAAGGACCTAAAATATACGAGCAACTTTAACGAACCAAAGGGATCAATCGAAATTCGAAAGTGCCCTAAGCCAATTCAACATCAAATTAACCCATAACCACGAGGACTCTACACGCTTCTAATACATTCATATACATAAAAACTAGCATCAAGTATCTAAACACATACCACAACGCAGTAACACAAGAATCAAAATTCAACGCACAAAAACAAGCAATTTTTGCTTTCCTTCCAATTACGATCACAACGAACCCAGAAACCTCCCACCACCCTATCAACTTCCCTAAACGCAATCATATACGAATCCGACAATCATAAACAAATCTAAACCCGCTAATAATCAAAAACCTAATTCAACAAGCACCGCCAGGTCCACCATGATACGTTAATCGTATCGATTCCTAATCAATCCCCAAACTCGCAAAACCCACAATGCTATCCTCATCAATTCTACTCCTCTCACGGAAAAAAATTCTCTTTTTTCACTGCTCGAAGTGAATTTCAGCTTTGGAACTTGATGATTGAGATGTCGATGCTGGAATTGATTGAATGAGGTGAGATTGAGTACCTGAACCCATCGATGATGAGGTGATGCGAGTAAACCCTAGCGCTGAATCGATGAAGCGAAGAGGGAGATGAGGAGAGAGGATTATATACGTGTTTGCGATATGAACCTTTTTTGTGCTGCTCGTCAGGGATTAGGTGAGTGGAAAAGTTGATCTTCAAAAATTTTCTACAATTCTTCACAAGTTTTTATGACTTCTTCATATCTTTCTAGAGTTTTTTAGAATTCTTTGAAATTCTCTAGAATTATTTAGAGTTAGAAAGAGTTCTCTACACAGTTCCATGCAAATATCTTGGGAGAAAGAGTCTAGAACTCTCCATAGAGTAGTATAAATAGGGGTGAGGTCTTTGGCCAAGGCATCTCATCTCATCTCATTCTTGCAAACACAAAGCATACATTGTAAGCTTCCAAGTGTTCTTAATACAAAGCTTGTTTTCAAATCCAAAGTTCTCTTGCGTTCTCAAGAACCACCTTGGAGTGACGAGTTAGGCTGAACTCGAGTGAAGGAGTGAGTAACTTGAGTGCCGCACGGGTTGTGAAATTCTAACCCCGTGACAGTTGGTATCAGAGCGTTGGTTCGTACGAGAGATGGATTCAAGCATTGTAACCGAGCACGGTGAGGAGATGACCACCATGAATGTCACCATGCACAAAGAAAGGGGCAAATCGAAGGATGTCCGAGCGGCCGTAGAGTTAGGACTCTCACGGATTGAAGAGATCGTGGCAAAGGTGTTGAAGCGGCTCGAGGATGATGTTTCTAACAACGAAACCATGGAGGCGCGGGAGGAAGACCTTAAAGGTGAGTTGCAAGGCATCCTCAATGCTTGTTTGGACAACCTTCGTAAGGAATTCCAAGAACAAATGGACGGACTTCGTGCTACTGTGGTCTCTCTTCAAGATGAGATCAAAATAATTCGGGAGGATGCCACGCTATGCAAGGTCGCCATAGCGAACAACGCTCCTAACATGGGGCGGGGCACTCGGTTTGATCTACCCAAACCGAAACCTTTTTCCGAAAAAATGGACGCCAAGGAACTTGATAGTTTCCTCTTCAATATGGAGCAATACTTTGAACAGCTGGGGTTCGAAGATGAAGAGAGGAAGATCAAGACCGCAGCCCTCTTTTTTTCGGACACGGCGTCAATGTGGTGGCGTCGCCGCTATAATGACATTCAAGCGGGGACGTTCGCCCTTGATACATGGAAGGATTTTAAGAAAGATCTCAAGTTGCACTTCTACCCGGAGAACGTGCAACATGAAGCGAAAAGGCAACTTCGCAAACTAAGGCAAACCGGCACGATTCGAGACTATGTGAAGAGCTTCACGGAACTACTCTACCAAATCTCGGACATGTCGGAGGACGACAAGCTCGTTTATTTCCTTGATGGTCTCCAACCTTGGGCTCAACAGGAGTTGCAGAGACGCGGAGTACAAAACCTTACCAATGCCATAGCAGCGACGGAGTCTCTTGTTGAGTTCAAGAGGAACAATGCCTCACGGAGTAATAGTTCAAAGGGCAACTCTGAGAAAGGTGGAGGAGACAAGGTGGACCGAGGCAAGCAACCATCCAACTCCTCCAAAAGTGGATCAAGCAAAGCGACAACCGAGGGTGGAGTAAGACCAACTCCAAGGACGCCGAAAAGTCCAAAGGAGAGGTGAAGTAATACTTATGTGATGGCCCTCACTATGTTCGTGAATGCCCAAAGAAGAAGGCACTCATGGCGATGGTGGCACGGGTAGAGGAGAAACCCGTCCAGGAGCCGATTAAGATGGGATCGCTCCGGATCCTTAATGCGGTGAACGCGTTGAAGGAGGAGCCGTCATCAAAAGGGTTGATGTACATCGAAGCGCGGATTGGGCCGTACACAACCCAAGCCTTGGTTGATACCGGGACAACACATAACTTTGTCTCGTTGGAAGAGACAAAGAGACTTGGTCTCCAAGTGGTTGAAGAGAAGGGCTTACTCAAGGCAGTAAACTCGGAGGCCAAGCCAATCTATGGCGTAGCCCATGGCGTGCGGCTACGCATTGGGGAATGGAAAGGAACGATTGATCTTTCGATTGTTCCTATGGATGATTATCCACTTGTCCTTGGGATCGATTTCTTGGACAAAGTAAAGACATTTCCGATCCCCTTTGCTAGAGCCATGTGCATAGTAAAGGACGATGGAGCTTGCATGGTCCCGGTGGAGCGACAAGAGAAGACGAAGAGGAAGGTACTCTCGGCCATGCAGCTATCAAAGGGATTTAAGCAAGGGGAACCGACCTTCCTAGCGACATTGAAGGTCGACGAGGCCCCTAAAATAGAAGAAGTGGTGCCACGAGAGATCACACATATGCTAGAGGAGTTCTCCCATGTCATGCCGAAGGAACTCTCGAAGAAACTTCCACCAAGGAGGGAGATGGATCATAAAATCGAGTTGGAGCCGGGGACTCGGCCACCCGTAAAGGCTCCATATCGGATGGCACCCACGGAGTTGGAAGAACTTCGAAACCAATTAAAAGAGTTGTTGGATGCCGGCTTCATCCAACCCTCCAAAGCGTCCTATGGAATTTCCGTGTTATTCCAAAGGAAGAAGGACGGTTCTCTTCGGTTGTGCATCGACTACCGAGCGTTAAATAAGGTAACCGTCAAGAACAAGTATCCCATTCCATTGATTGCGGATTTGTTCGATCAACTTGGACGAACAAGATACTTCACCAAGTTGGACCTTCGGTCGGGATAATATCAAGTGAGGATCATCGAAGGAGACGAGGCCAAGACAACGTGCGTAACGAGGTATGGCTCATATGAATTTCTTGTCATGCCTTTCGACCTTACAAATGCACCGGCTACGTTCAGCACGTTGATGAACAACATCTTCCATCCCTATCTCGACAAGTTCGTGGTGGTATACTTGGACGATATTGTCATATATATTACCACGTTGGAAGAACATGCCCAACACTTGAGGTCGGTCTTCAAAGTTCTTGAGGGCAACGAGCTCTATGTCAAAAAGGAGAAGTGTTCATTCGTCCGTCAAGAAGTTTACTTCCTTGGGCATAAGATCAAGGATGGGAAGTTGCTCATGGATGAAAGTAAGGCGCGGGCTATCCAAGAATGAGACGGAGAGGCGCTACACCGTCAATGAGAAGAAAATGACCGTAGTGGTGTATTGTCTTCAAACGTGGCGGCATTACTTATTGGGAGCAAACTTCGTGGTCATGACAGACAATATTGTCACGAGCTATTTCCAAACCCAAAAGAAGTCGACTCCGAAGCAAGCACGGTGGCAAGTCTTCTTAGCGGAGTTCGACTTCGAGTTTGCCTATAAGCCGGGAAAGGCAAACTTAGTGGCGGATGCATTGAGTCGCAGGGCGGCATTTAAGGCTCTATCAAGGCCCCAAAGTACTCTCTTGGAGCAGATCAAGAAGGGGCACAACTAAGATCCAATGGCGAGGAGCGTAGTACAACTCGCCAAGGAGGGAAAAACCCGTCATTTCTGGCTCGAAGACGACGTTCTTTATACAAAGGGTAAGCGGGTCTACCTTCCCAAATGGGAAAACTTGAGGAAGGAGGTCATTCGAGAGTGTCATGACTCTCAATGGACGGGACATCCTGGGGTGCATCGCACTATGGTCTTAGTAAGTGAATGTTACTATTGGCCTAATATGAAAGCGGACGTGGAAACTTACGTGCGAACATGTCTTGTGTGCCAATAAGACAAGGTGGAGCAACGTTCGCCGGGTAGACTTTTGGAACCACTTTCCATTCCATCAAGACCATGGGAGAGTGTTTCCATGGACTTCATAAGTGCCTTGTCGAAGTCCTAAGGGTGTGGGTCGATTATAGTGATAGTCGACCGTTTCACCAAGTATGCGATATTTATTCCTGCTCCGACGGATTGTAAAGCAGAAGAAGCGGCACGTCTCTTTCTCAAGTATGTGGTGAAATACTGGGGATTTCCGAGAAGCATAGTGAGCGATCGAGATCCTCGCTTCACGGGCAGGTTTTGGACGGAACTCTTCAAGCTTTTGAGGACGGATCTCCACTTTTCTACCACCTTTCACCCCCAGACCGACTGCCAAACTGAACGGATGAACGCTTTGTTGGAGCTCTATTTGAGACACTACGTAAGTGCCAATCAACGAGATTGGGTGAAGTTGCTCGATGTTACCCAATTCTCCTTTAACCTACAAAAGTCGGAGGTAACTGGGAGTAGTCCGTTCGAGTTAACAACGGGACAACAACCCTTGACTCCGAATTCGCTTGCGGATGGCTACACGGGGAGTAGTCTCGCAGCCTTCAAGGTCGCTAAGGAGTGGCACGAACAAGCGGAGATGGCTCGCTCCTACCTCAACAAAGCGGCCAAGA
>JAOVYX010016299.1:0-25131 GCA_035668315.1 Drosera spatulata | reverse complement strand
CACCATAGAAACAAAGAGCAACAATTTTGCGGTTCGAACCCATAGCCTACCTTGTGGCATCAAACCCTCCAATATAGGAATACTTTGATGCTCCTATTCCACCATCAGGGCCCTGTCCTCAGATTAGAAATGAATGTTGGTCCATTGAGTAAGGAGCTGAATACTAACATTAATAGAGGAACTCATGGAGCAAGAAGAAGTGAAAACTGAAAAAGAAAACCTGTGCCCTCCGAAGTCCGAACTCAAGCAGAATCTTGGACTTCCCTGCCACGATCCTGTGTCTTGCAGCATTTGTAGCCACCAGCGAAGCATAATTAATAAGATTGAGCAGAGTCGTTTCTAGCAGTTGAAGCACCTGAAGGGGAGGTTCATGTACATAAGAGCAAAATAACAAAAAACCAAATATCAAATTGCCAATGTAAAGTACAGGAATTATACAGAGACGTTTGAAGATGAAAAGGAAGAAAATAACATGAAATTGCAGGAGAACAAAGAGAATGAACATTAACAACTGACCCCTCTGGTACAGCATACACTTCAACATCAGAGCAGTCCACCTTCTGAAGATAATCCAGAAAACCCTCCTATAGTTCAAAACCTCAAGTTAGGATACTGGAAAGGCATTAGACTGAGTAGATCTCATTAAGCTGAACTAGTTGATAAAATGGACGTAGGGAATGTATGTCATGACATAGGTATGTCTAATAACAAATGAATGGTTGAGATTAGAACACAAATCAAGGGTTAAGATTAAAATGCTATCTTTTAATCTTAATCATTAATTTTTCACCATTTAATCTCAATCATTCATTTTTCACTAGATACATCCATGTCACGATGACACACATTCCCTTTTCCCTGATAAAATTAAATAAGCTATGTAGAAGTACATAGCCTATCGGGCTACAGTGCATACTGTTTATGTATACATAATGGAATGCTAGTTGAATCCCATTGACACGATATCAAGAGTCTTGATTTTTTGAAGTACATTAGTACTATTGACGTTATTTCATATTAGAACATCCCAAAATCTATAGCCTTTGGAAATCCCTAAAAATGAAAGAGGAAAACTTAAAGCTGCTCAACAAAGCATAGAGCATAATAAAAACATGCCTCAGTTACCTCGCATTTATCAGGCAAGGTGTGAGCGATGAAACTGATTTCCTCCTCCGTTAATTTATAGTTAGCAATGAACCGTATACACTCTTCTAGACCAGCAAACACGGTGTACTCACCACCAAATGGGCTTTTCCGGAAAAACAAATCAAACCTGAAAGAAAATAATCATAATGAAGGTTCAATACTCTAGCAAGAACCATGCTGAAGCTCAATCAACAGTAAGGCCAAGAACATACCAAGAACAAAAATCACGACATGTTAGAACAGTCACTGAAAGAAATACTAGAAACATTAAAATCATTGTGATACAGAAGCTAATAACCTGCGGGCAGCTTAGCAGTTTAGGCCAATGTTCATAAAAGTAAAAAGGTTATTTGGCCTTCCACTGAACTGTCAAGGATTTGCAATAAAGCTTGCTCCGTCACCTATTGTTCCAATCCTTACTCAATCTTCGAGCCCTTTCCTGTAACCCAACTTCCCGTTCATCTGGCATCGTCAGTTCTGCTTACCAAAAATTGCCCACTTGGAGCTCTCGATTCCGCGGCATGGCTCAACGGAGCAGTCGAGCCGTCCTACCTATTTAAAGTTTGAGAATAGATCGAGAGCTAACCTATGCCTCTAATCATTGGAATCTTAGGGTAAGACAAGAAAAACTATACATGAATCTTCACCAAATATCTACCTCCAACTGAACCATTTTCCCCAATACGCACCAAAGCCTAGTTTCAATTCAAGTTTCAACCATCAAAACTTCACTAAACATTCACGCTAACCAGATCACAGCATGAACGCTGTACAAAGCACAGAGTCTCATACATCATACACGAGGAGCAGTATAAAACTCATGGAATTTTCCTTGAAAATTGCATCTCGCAATGATATTCAACATACACAAATCCGCAAGGTGGAACCATACTCCGCAAAATACATCAACCAAGTGCTTGTCTGAACAAGCACACAAACATAAATTTGGCAAGTGCTGTTCTACCCGAGGATACTACTTCACCTCTCCGCAATAAACACATCGATTACTCTGATATCAAAATATGATGAGGATTAATCGTCAATGGACAACAACACAACCAATGGAGACAAGCACATCAGACACTCAGCCTCTTAGACGGCAACGACCACGTCGCGTACTCTCGATCAAATTCAATCGGATTCAAAACTTAACACAAAAACAACAACAACAACAACAACATCGAGTAGTTTCCACAATCGAATGCAATCGAACACCAAAACCAGAATCAACACCACATCAATCACAATCTCCACAACCACGCAAACTAACTCAAAATCAACACCAAAACAAGCGAGATTGAGTAGAGGAAAGTTCAAATCGCGCTTCTCACACGGCCTTCTCTTTGTGTTTGCCGGCTTTCCAGTAAGCGTAGGCCATGGTGAACTGGTACAGATCCGTCAGCAGCGGCCCCACCATCGGATTCGTCGGTACTGAAATTTCCGTAGCCGAACGGTGGCGCCACCGCCGTGGATCCGACGCCGTGCCGTTCTCTTTTCCGTCCATTCGACGGCGAGTTCGGTGGTTTCGTTAAGGCAGAAAAGGTTAGGCGATGATTACAAGAACTGAACCAAGTGGAAATATTTAATCAAGTGATAATCGAGTAAATCTAAGTGTTATCAGGAGTAATTGAAGTTTGTTTCAAGTGATTTGTTGGAGACTAACGGTTAGATTTTCCTGATTAAGACATGAAAGTGTAAGGGATTCACTTGACATGATTTATCAAGGATCTGTTTGATATTATTGTTGATTGAGTGATGAAATAAAAATGATTATTTTTATTTCTGTTTTTTATTTTTTGGTTTTTAACTCTTAAAATTGATGAAACGAAAGTTAAAAATAAAAATCCAAAAAAAATAATTTTTGATTTTTGATTCATCACAGTATAGTTTTCAATTTTATTTTATAAAAAATTATTTTATTTTATAAAATGATTTTAATTTTTATTATTGATTTTGAATTTTATAATTTTAATCGTCATATCAAATATCCCTGATTTGTTGGGAAGTTGGGTTGATTAGCAATTGTACACTTCATATATGGGAGAAACATGACGGTAGTTCTGACAACCTAACGCAACTTGAATGCCAATGATCATGCGAAACCCCATTGGGTCGTCAGAAACCCACTATAGTGAGAAACCCAACTAACAACGCTTTTTCAATGGGATCTTGTACCACAGCAGGCCCGGGTCCTTTCAATGAGCTCTCCCAACTCAAGACTCAATGCCACCTCATAGAATTTTATTAAGTGCAAGGATTCGATCAAAATTTTATTAAGTTCAAGAATTCGATCGGTTCTGTATGATTTTTAGTACAAGTAATGTTACAATATCTAATAGATTTGAAGATAAAGACAACGACCAAGCTTGTTTTCACAATGAGTTCTCCCAACTAAAACTTCATGACGATTAATTGTACCTCGACGATGGATTAGAAATGAATACTCCTAATTGAAATGTAAAAATAACAGGACTTTATATAGCTAAAAACAGTTTGAGAAAACAAAAAAAACACCAAGTTCTCATGACATATGTATATTATTGATCCCGGGTTGAAGACTAGTATGTACAACTGGAAGAGGGCAAAGCGCAACTGATAACAAGATCAGCACATCACGAAAACAGCATCATACTGATGAATTGCGATATCTTATTCCATGTCTAAAAGAGACAAGACCAAATTGAAGACACATTGTCGCGACAAACATTGTCCAAGCACACACAGACAGCGTTATTCATGTAACTAAGCTACGGAGGTGATGTCCATACATGCACATGGCGGTTGTCCTACGGAGTTGGCACAGCAGGCGCTTTGCATAAGGGACAGGAGTTCTTCCGCAGAAGCCATGTCTTAATGCACTCGAAATGGAACTTGTGAGTGCAGTCCAGTTTCCCCACGTTCTGTCCCTTCTCATAAACATCCTGCAATGAAGTTCACAATAACAACAAATAAGGGAGAGGGAAACAAAGGGTACGAATCTGAAGCACGCACGGGTGCGAAAGATGAGGTTTGTCTCACCAGACAGACGGTACATGATTCAGGAGTTATACGGGGATCCAGATGGGAAACAGGGTGACGGTGTTGGTTTATATGAGTATGGATTGCTTCCTCGCTGAGGCCTGTGCTGGCATCGCCAATCAGCTCTTCCAAGGCCACAATCTCCTGCATCAATTGGTTAATGATGCAAACAATAATCATAAACATATTTCTGAATTCTCAATCCTAAAAATAGGCCGTGCTTCATAGACATGGTATCAGTTGTTACTCGTGATCACGAATTTGAAGCTCGTGCATCTCATTCATTCTGCACATGATTATCATAGTTGTCGAGACGTCAAAACGACAAGGCGAATCGAGGGGTCCAAAAATGCCTAGGCAACTAGGCGTCCGCCTAATCGTCCATGAGGCGATAAGACGACCATACAAATTAACTATGCAAATTTATACATCAATTGCACATACATTACAGCTTATATATGTCAAAATGTTTTACATACAATATAATACTATTACCCTTATGATTTTAAAAACAAATACTATCTATGTAAACAAGGTAAGAATACATTATAAAATCATCAAAAGTAATACGAAAAGGAAAGCATCTAGTCAAATATGTTAATACAATCGTCGAAAATATGTTTTGAAATGACGTTGAAATATATATATAAAAAAAAAACTTATGGCAATTTTTCAAACAAAGTTTTTTTTAATTTACAACTGTGAAATTTACGTTTCTTGCATCTCTACATTTTTAATTTCATTTTATTTTCTTAAAAAAAGCTTTTTTGAAAACAAAAACCTCAATCCCTTGCTTTCAAGACCTCCCAAGGTGTGATCTAGGCGCCCAAGGCGACACATCAGTGTCCAAGGCGACACCTAGGCGCCTTTTCAGTATCGCCTTTTCTAAAAGTCAAGGCATGAGCAAGGCGAACAAGATTTTTGGGTGTCTGGACGCCTAGGCGATGCTTAGGCGACACCTTGACAACTATGAAGATTGCAAGCTCATATCTACAGCCGAACAAACCCATTTAACTTCATGCATCAGCACAAACAATATATGAGAGTACCTCGTAGGACATATGCTCGATGTCGAGCCTCATTGTCTCGTGCTCAACCTCTCTTTGGGCTGCAGCACGCCACCACTGCCCACAAAAGCAAGCTTCCATCAGAAAAATTTTCTACTTTCAAATTGTGCATGCAAATTTGATCATTGAAAAAAAAAAGAGAAGAAAAATATGATAGGGTAATAGGAGCTAAGTTTAAAGTCATGGACCAGCATTCAAAGGTGAATGAACATCAAATAAAATCTAGAGAAAGAAAGTAACAAAATTCTCGAGCCAAAAAGCGAAGGAAAAAGAGAAAGAGTGAGTCTTAACCTCAGCGCTAGCAACTGCGTTTCCATTCACTTCAGCAAAATACTGTCAAGAAAGCGGTAACTGGATTAAGAAATAAGTGGAATCAAAGAAAGATAAAGATACGCTGCTATGTTTACACGGGCACCTAGGAGAGACTCTCATGCAGTGAATGTTAAAGATGTGTAATAGAAGCATGGAAATGCATGCAGAGATCGTGATAGAAGAATCAGAAGACCATTTGGAATAATGATCAGCTCGATAAGTACATTCGGTTCCTAAACGAAAACAATTAACATCTCGATAAATAGATTTGTTTCCTGAAACAGAACTCAGTTTACCCTGAAAGAATGAAGATTTGAAATGTTGCAGGTTTATAGTTGTCAATGCACTAACCTCAGCGAGAACCCTCATAAGCTCAGCAAGAATTGAAGACTGCCTATCATATGGAAGCATGGACAAGGCTCGAAGATGGCGAACAAATCTAGACATGAAGGCTTCCGTTGGAGGGGCCAAAAGAACGAAAGCCTGGCCGAGTGGGGAAAGAGAGCATAGCAAATCAAGGTGGTAACCAATCAATGGCGAGAATGCTCCGGACGGAGGCGAAACCTCAGAAGGACCACCAACAGTACTAGTCCTCCCTCCAGTATTAGCTGTAGTTTGGTGCGACGAATGAAGACCTCCATTTCGGATATTAGGCTGATTATACATACGCTGTAAATTCTCCATAAAAAAGTATTACTATGGGCAAGAAAGTATCACCAACTAAAAGCTTAAGCTGATCGGTCGATATCCGAAATCTTGTGAAAACTACAACCGATTGAAACATGGACCGGTCCAACCAAGGATTCATACGAAGTCAAACTAGGTTAACGTACAACAATCACACTCCATAGTAGCAAGGTTAGCGGTCAGTATGGTGGGGTCTGTGGTGCAGATTGTTGCATGATTATTAATTTTTTCCATAAAACTACAATTCAGGTGAGCAGTTCCCAGCACGGAGAAGCTGAAGAAAAAGGAGGTAAGAACCGTTGGTAACAATGGATCAAACCTCAGGCTACCATGTGGAATCATCCTATCCCGACTGTTAAGATATTGGGTTAAGAATAGAAAGTTGTTTTACAGTGGATTTGGCACTATAAAAAACTGAAAGAACTCACGCTTGCATGGTTAATCAAACTTGCAAGATTAGCGGGCACTTGACTACGACCAACAGTTCCCATTTGCAAGTCGCCAACATCTCTCCCAAAAACATTTCCAGGCACTTGCACAGCAGTTGCACCAAGCTCCACAGCATGAAGAGGTCGGGCATTTCCACGATTCCCGCTACGACTGAGCTGCACGTTCTGCACACAAGCATATCAGCGAAATGCTAGACTTGGTAACCCAAACAACAACAAAGAAAGATCAGAAACTCACAGTCGGTGGAACAACAGGACTTGAGCGCCCACTTTCTTGATCACTAACAATGGTTCTCCTGCGACTGGAGTTACCACTTAACCTGGCAGAATCGCCAAGTGATATAGGTACTTCAGGATTTATGCGTAGCTGGCTTCCGTCTCTATCATCTTGGACACTTCTTTTTCGCGATGAGCTCTGACCATTATCAACCACCGTTTCACAATTAGGTAAACTAGACATGCCATTTGTTCCCGGAATATTTCCATTGGGGAGAGAATTATCACGAGCATTGATAACTACTTCCCCAGATCCCTGGTCATGAGTAACCCTGGTAGACATTGATGAGCTCTCGTATTGTTCGTTAAGATTGGAACTAGGAAGAACCAACAAAGCAGAAAAACTGTGTCCTGTATGGTCCAAAGCCGAGAGAGGAACAACTTGTTGTTCAGTTCCAAAGCCATGGCCAACAGTATTACCAAGATGGAAGTTTCCCCTAGAGGAATCGGTCTCACTTGGACCCTCCATAAATCAGCTACGGAGTTTCTTGGTTTATATATCCTGCATGAAAAGTAATCATGCAATAATAAATGCTCGCTCAAACTACATGATACGGTAAACACAGATCACAGGTCATTACATCAGGCAGCATCACAAATCACTTAATTTGGAAATAGACAGGAAACAAGAGCTTACTTCATGACAAGCTTTTCAAAAGCTATAAATAATTTACTCGCATCTACACAAGATTCGCGCCATTTGGCCAAACGGTAAAGAAAACTCAAAAGGATATCATCAGACTAGGAATTGCACATATTAAGTGTGTTAAAAGGATGCAGTATCTTAAGAACGAGAATCGAATCACTTGCCCCCTACATTAATACCATTTGAGAGACAAGATTTCCATAGTTTAATTATCAGATAAAACATGCCTACTAAGATACTATAAGTAGTTGAGCCGAGTCACTTGTGACACACAAAAGCTACATACATGGTAGAAACCTAAACAAAGAAAAGCTACTGAAGATATGAGATAACTCGGGAATCTAGAAGTTAAAAAACATATCATACACGTGCGAACTGCAAACACAAACTCTAGTGATATATATTCTTGGAAGCCAAGCTCCTAAATATCAAACAGAAACATTGGAAAATATCTTCATTGAAGACCAAGGATTTACAATCACTAAGAAAATGGCTACCACCATGGAATAAAAGAGTAACCAGATGCATGAACTCAACAAAACCACATGCAGCACGTACAGGTCAAGCAGCTAAGGTAATAGATTGCAGGGAAAAAATGAACTACATTTTTCAGACATGAACTTGAACTTGAAATGTCTAGTACATCTTCTCCACCAACAATACAATAGAAAGTAAAGATGATACATGCATAGATACCGAGGTTTTTTCTCAGTTCAGATAGGATAACCACTGTTTGCGGCAATTCTCTAACTCGAAACAAATCAATTTAAGCAGTATATCAGTATCCAGCCATCACCAAAAACCATAAACCTTAACAAAAGGAAACATCAAGCTTTCCCAGTTTCTTGTTAGGCTTATCAAAGTGTCGATGACTCATTTTAAGTATCAAACCATATCGAAATTGATTTTGCAATGATTTCAAACGATAATCTACCCTTATTTTTTTCAATTGCATCATCAAACATTTCTGAATCACCCTACCATTTTTCCTCGAAGTAATAGTCTGATAAACAAACTACTTCGAACCAAACCCTGAACTTGAGCATTTTCTTACACAAAATGTCACAAACTTACCCACATTATTAAAATCCATGTCACTTGCGGTCAATCTCAATATTTCATACAAAAAATTTGTTACTCCAATATCAAAAATCACAACACGCCGTTCATTAATTATAGAATTCTATCACTAACTATAAATCAATCACCCCAAAAACCCTAGCCCAATGCAAAAAAATCAAAACAACTAGCAAATCAAATCACCACAAAACCACACCCACAAAACATCAAAGCAAGGTTCAAGAATCATACCACAAGGCAAAACTGACCCAAAACTATCCAAACCCACCTCTCCAATTCCCCCAAAGACTCCTCTTTTCCACCCACGAGATGCTGATGAAACCCTAGTTGACCCAAATGGGCATGAAATCGATGAACCCCAATGAAAAACCCAAATGGGTTGTTGTTGCTTCTTTATAGGAGGAATCAAAGGGTGATGTGCAACGTAGCCACATACAGACAACACCCAAATGGGTAATTGTTGCAGCAATACTAGCGATTCCTCCACCACTGAGTGGAACATTGAAACCCATTGTTGACGTTGTTGTAGTCATCCCCTAAACTGCGTGCTTGGTGTGAGCAAAAAAGGGTTTTGTGTGGGAATTGAAACTGAAACTGAAAAATTGAAGCCCCTTTTTGGATCTTTGTTGAGGGGAGAGTCATGTGAAAGCAAGGGGATCTTGTTCTTCATCTTTTTCTATGTTCACAATAATCACACTGAGTTTGTTACAGGGAATCAAACTATGAGTCTATGTGTATCATGTCACTCCTATGAAGAACGTAGTTTTTGTATTTCATTTTTAAGAAATAGCGTATCAATATGGTCATTTTTTAGGGTATGTTTAGCAAACTTCACATTATGTCGCATCAAATCTTGTAGATGATTTTAGGATGATGATTATCGATAACATTTTTATATTGACCATTTCGATAGGTATTTTGTCGAGTAACGTAGAAGTTACGTCATGTCTCGATCTGTGATTGTAATAGATCAATTCTATTGTTTGATAGATTCACACAATAATCGACATAGTGAGTGACTTTAATTTATTTAAGAGTCATTTTAATGATCAAGAGATATGTTTATGCTAGCATGCATACGTGCATCTAGAATCACAATATCTTTATTGTTTTTTTTATTATCATTATGAACCCTTTTTCTCCGTTTTTGAGATCTTGGGTCTCATATTGATTGCTAGTATTGAATTAGTATCATTGAATTTGTGAGATTACACCTACTAAGGTGACCTTTAGGTCAACAAGTATTGGGAAAGACAATGTAAGGAAAAAAGTGATGAGATGGATTGATATGGCTTAGCATGACATGATTGTGTTAGGTAACTTAGCGCGGTTATAATCTTACAGTGTTCTGAATGATGATTGTCGACGGGCGATGAGTCTATCATGCAAGCTCCATGACTTGTTTGATCCACATTGACTGTGAAATAACTAACGATTATAGCCAAATAAGGAGAACCAGCAGATTGGAGACTGAAATCTGCTTCAGTAAAAGATGGATTGATATTGTTTCAGTTCTACAGAAACAAAGGGAAAAAACCTGTGGTTCCCATATAAGAATCGGCATTACAGCATATCTTAATAAGGTAGTACAAGCCAGAAACCCCTACAACGAAAAACTGACAGTTTATCTAGCTCGAGCGCTGTGCTGAAACTTGATGGCCATGATGAGAATCCAAGTGCGGCACTGATCCTGTTTGATGTTTTGTAGTGCAAACTCACCGGGACTTTGAGCTTGGCCTTGTTGCAGTGCGCAGTGCTGATCCGGCAAATAAGGACTACATGCTGTGGATCCACAGGAGGCTCCTAGCAAAAACAGCACCAGGCGAGTAGCATGTCTCTGAAATGACTTAGAGGAAACAGATCCTGCGTGGGGCTAACGTCTTCTGTGACAGCAGTCGGAGATTCAAAGTTGGCCGGAAACATTCGTCCAATCTCCTAGAGCTGCCGCCGTATTGCAGTGACCCTATCCTGTAAACAAAGCATAACATAGAGGACAAACATACACAAACAAAAAGTCTGAGGATAGTGTCATCACATAACACATGGGAGCACCCTCATCTAACAGTTTTCGAGAAGGATACCACAATGCATCAGAAAAACAGATTGAAATCATCACAAATAGTTTGAGAATCTAAACACCGGATTATCCATAATTCGACACAGCAGAAAAAGAAAGCAACATAAAACCAAGGTTATATGCGGTCCATCGGGAAATTATTCGGAAATGAAACAAGTTTTGGCGACGCAATGCCAGGTTGAATGCAGATAGAATGATAAATTGTTTGGTCAAGCCAAGACAGGCGCTTTGCATATCGGGCAGGTATTCTTCTGCAGAAGCCATGTCTTGATACACTCAAAATGATAGCTGCTATGCCCACACGGCATATTCCCGACATTGTCTCCATCATTGAAATCCTCCTGAAACGAGGTTACACAAGAACAAGTGAGCACATATCGTGACAGGGAACAAAAATGGACTCATTCGCATTAGGACATAAACGGAATTGATAGTTACCAGGCATATGCAGCAACGAGCAACATCGTCTTGAGAGCTTGAGGGTCTTCGTTCGAACTTCTGTTGAATTACATTCCAAATAATGCTTGCTTCGCTCAGGCCAGTTTCAACGGTTCCAATCGTTTCCTGGAGAGCTACGATTTCCTGCGTTATGTTAACCACTAGGCGATCAAGTACGAAATGATTCAGAACTTTAGAGATGTGTTATCTCAAATAGGAAACATAAGAATATAATGTGACTCTATACGCCAACTCTGCCATAAACTGCAACATTATGATAGCAAACCTCGTAGCTCATTGCGTCAACATCTATCTGCCCCTGAACATGTCCAACGGAAAAAATCCAGGTCAGAATCCAATTAGTACTAAAACGTAATTAGTACTAAAATATTGTACTCATTAAATCCAATTGTTGGAAAATAGCTCCTCCATGATATAGTGGTGATGGTTTCCTCACAGCACGGTTAATCAGTCGTTATAAATAAGAATTAAGAGAATAACATCGGATACAGACATAATAAGATATATAAGAGAAATAACCTGCGGCATAGCCCTGCGTCGACGACTTGCATTAAGAGCCCTAGCCCTCCTTGCTCTCCGGCGTGCAGCAGGAGCCTGTGGTGAAATATAAACTCAGTGAATCCAAAATAAAGAAACGGAGTTCGTGGAGATAAAGTAAGCGAAGAACTAGAAGTTAATTAGCGCGACCGAATAGGAAAAAAGAACATGCTAAGGCAATACCTGAGGAACTAGAGCTCTAACAATATCTTGTCTGTAAGCATGCCCTATCCCATCGAGCCACTATAATGAAATTTTTTGATCAAATTAATGCAAAGTCAGTCACGGCCAACAGTAACAGACAAACAGACCGGATAAAACTTGGCTAGCACGCAACCGTGAGACTCCTTCCTGCTCACAGTGCTTTATTAAACCGAACCAATGAACCAGTGACGGAAAAATCTCTTCAAAAGGAATCAGAGTCCAGCTATTTAACGCTCTATGAAGCTTATGAACTATTTAAGGTTGCCAAAATAACAGGAAATATCAAAGTTTAGACATATTGAAACAGAACTTCGTTATGCATCCATGTGAGATTTTTCCCATTTTAACACGACCAGAAGCGATCTTTTATCATCACCCAAGGAGGAAAGAGCATTATTTACCAGAATAATGGCCTAGATAAGATAATAAATAAACTAATATTTGGAAAAGTTCATACAAACCTGAGATCTAGAGACCTGACTCATCTGCTGACCAACCCAATCGCGAATGTCTGGTGGAAGATAACAAAATGTTTCGGCATTTTCAGAGAATCCCAGCCAGAATCCTCCTTGCTCACGAGCTCTAAGAACCCGATCCTGCTCGACCTCAGACAGCGAATAAAAAGTGTTGAGTTGACATGAAAATCTCATAAATAACTCTCTTGACGCCTCCAAAAAGTACGTAAGGAGCTTCGATTTATGAAAAAAGGTAAGTTCAAGCCCTGCCGCTCTGAGGAAAGCAAGCTCATTAAGTGCTTCGGAAATCATATGTTGCGCATAGATACCGAGCTGCAAATTCCAACAATAGACGATTATTGCCAACTGCATTAGATGAGATTTACATCATTGACAGGAAGACAACGGATTAGACGATTAGAGAAACTCACGGTAGTGTCTGATCTGATATAGGTGAAAATGGTTTTGAATTGTTCATTACTAGCAGTTCCAGTACGCCTCATGTAAAGCAGATTCATCACGAACTGAAAGACGGTAAGTAAATTATGAAGGTTTCCCTGATTTCCGTTTTGTTCATGCTGCAGATTTCCACGCTGAAGTGTTAGAAATAATAGAAGCTTGGACTAAAACTTATACTATATGTGAGGAATACGATTTTCCTACTGCATTATTATGTTGGTTATGAAAATGGTTAGCTCGTTGACGGACATTGCCACTAGGAGCGCCCTGATCTGTAACTCCAGCTCCACCAGAAATTGATATAACTTGCTCATCCATGTTTATAGCCAGTTGAATTTCAACTTCACTTTCCAAAGTTCTTTTCCTGAACGGATTTTCATCGCCTGCTACACTCTGAGGTAGGACAGAAGATGTAGTGCCAGGATTCGAAAGGTTCAGCCAGAGAGAGTTTGTGTTGTTTTCCGGTACTCTAAGCCCTGGTGAAGGGAGGCCGAGATGCAGCTCCAAGTCCTGATCACTCATATTCATGTTAGTCACTTGAGCTTCAAGCGCCAAAATGAGATTGGGATAACCAACGCTCTCATCAGCGATATCATTGCGCCCTGAGAGAGACCCATGTAGGGGATCAATCATAATTCCTTCACTCGAGTGATGCGGAAATTCAGTTTGGAAGGTTGGAGTAGGCATTTCCAATAAGCCGACAAAGTTATGCTCCGTGATGCCTTGAGGAGCATGAGGGATCATTCCCGCGGGAAGTTCAGGTTCATTTCCATGGAAAGCATTATTCACACCAATGTTACTAACGAAGGAGTTGGATGAATTCCAACCAAAATTTTCCATTGCTAATGAGCTGCATAAGAAGTAAAAGAACAATTAACTCTAATGGATAAAATAACGATAATCCGCAATATCACGAGGAGGAGGAGAGCAAACATGTAGAGTATTGAGCATTCTTTTTCCGTTATGAATTACGTAATCATCACAACTCAGAATGATCTATCCAATGAACTCAGAGTCTCTTAATTCATTTGCAAAAGCACTGGACTTGAACCATTTGACACAAAAAAAATACAGATTCGTAAGATAATCACTTGCGTAAGCTACACGCAACACGACTAAGTGAACGTACGGGTTTCCATTCTCCACTAAAACCATCACGTCTTATAAAGAAAAGTGATATTCAAGGAAACGAAAGAAGGGGAAAATCCTAAGAATAGATTTACGAACAAATTATGCCAAAGAAAACAAGACGCCCCTTGACAACCGAAAGTTGTCCTCTAAGACTCAAGCCTGTGCATTCAAGAACCAGAGAAAAATATTAGAGGAGATGCACAGAACGAAAACGTACTTGATCACATACGGAAACAGATCTGAAAACGCAAATCAGATCAGCATAGATTATGCATTCACCAAAGAGTGAATAAAGTCCATTGATATATTTAATTTTAACCATTGAATAAAGTCCATCTCTTTCATTCAAGGTACCCATACAAATGATCACTCCATTCAACATGTATAGATCTGATGAGACACTTAATAAATTAACACATCAACCTGAGCATCTTCAAAGGACAAATGCAACATTGTGATTCCTTTAAAACTTAATTTTTTTCGTTGATTTCATCAACAAAGCTCAATCAAATTCACACAAAACAGATAGAACATATATAAAACCCAATCTCAAATTGCACGTACATCAACTTAAAACAACACCCAACAAAGCACAAACAACAAGCTCAAAATCCACTTAGACACACACATCACCACAATCACAAACAAGCAAAAGGGTTTCAACTAAATCGATCAAAGATCAGACTTTTACCCTCAAACCCCAACTGGGTCTTCTTCTTTCTTCTCAACCACCACAACCACCGTCACTCCGCGACGCGGCAGCCCAAACCCTAATCTCTAAGTATGAAAATGAGAATCGAGAGAGACCCAATTGACCAAAGTGATGAAGAATGCACTTGATTATATAGGCAGTGTAAAAGGGTAGATTACAGTTTAGTAAAAGTGGATCATTGAATTCACATCCAAAAAATGAAGAAAATGAAGAAGATGAAGATGACTGAGCATGAATGGATTCCCAACTCATGATATGCGTGAATTGTGTGAGGATACAGCCATGAAACTGCTAGTGTTGGGTTGTGATTTTCTCTTTTTTCACTGTTTTCCAACACTTGGAGCCAAAATCCCAAATTTGAAATCTGATGCTTTTGTTTCCGTTACACTCCCAACTCCATGGATGATCCCTATTTCCAAACTTTATTTTATGAGAGAAGTTTGTAGCAATATATATGTGTAGGTTATAATGTAATATAACTGGTTTGTTGATATTAAGACTGGATTTATGATGAGGTTTTGTGATTAGTTCTAAGTATGTTATTACAGTCATGTTTAGTTTGGTTATTGGTTGATTTAGTTGGATTATGCGCGGTCAGTTAGTTAGGGTGTGTTGCTCGGCGGTGTAATTGTTAGGGTTTATGTGGCGAATGTTAATGGTTTGGCCACGTATCAATTATTAAGGTTTCAATGATGAATGCCAACGGTTTTAGTTTTTTCGATGGAATGATATAAGGAATTTCAATTAGTATCATACATTTTAAAAGATAAAAGCGATTATTTGTACGGTTCATAATTTAGTTAGATCATACGTCGTTGGTACGTCATGTGAGTTGGCGGCGTTCTAATTATTAGGGTTATTATGGTGAATGTCGACGGTTTGGTGGCAGTTTAATTGTTAGATTTTCCATGATGAGCGTCAATGGTTTTTGTTATTTCAATTGTTGGCACATCCCATGTAAAAAATCATACGTGGTTGGTTAAGGCACGTGATTTGACATTATTTTAAATGGTAGGTTTCTATGGTAAATGTTAATGATTTGACACACTGTAAAATTGTTGGGGTTTTTCAAAGTGATTATCAATGATTTTCGTTATTTCAATTGGGTTATGTATGGAATGTAGAATCATTTCTATACTTATTTCGGCAGAAGTTGTTTATACGTTTCTTGTGCATAATGTTTTTTGAGATTTCATCATGTGATAAGCAATATAGTTAGATCATATGCAGTTGGTTAGGGCATTTCAGTGGACGGCATTTCGATTCTTAAGGTTTTCTATTGTGAATGTGAGCGACTTGACGGTGGTTTAAGTGTCATATTTTTCATAATGAATATCAACAAGGAAAGGGTTAAATCTAAAAAAAAATGATTAAATATAGAGCAAATTTTTATTTTTAGTAAAAAAAAATTTCTCTAAAAACATAGTTGTTCTGAAATTAGCTATTTCTGATATGAATTTAGTCTTTTCCTATCAATAATTCAGCAATTCAATCATTAGGTTTCTTCATAAAAAAAATGTCAATCGTTGCACGTATAAAATAGATGACTAAATAGAAGCTATCATTTTTTTTAGGTGTAATTTAAGCTATTATTAAAAAAACGACGTTAATTAGCGCAACAATTATTTTTCCTTCTACATACATCTAGCATCCAATCTAATGAAAAATTGAAAATTGATTTCATTATCGAAGTTAATCCATGCCAAAAAGTTGGTCAATCACTATGTTGATGATAACATGGATGTAATTTATGGTAGATATCAAACACTAAATTGCAAGAAAAATTATATCAAACATTAAACTACAATAAAAATCATATGAACATTAAATCTCATATCAAACATTAAATTACAAGAAAGTTATAACAACCATTACATTACAAGAAAAATGAAAATAAATGGACGTTAAGATGTTGTAGTAACATCTTTATTAGGATGGAATCTTCTCATAAGAGTTTTGTAAACCAAAAATTCATTGGTCCGATGATATCTTGTGCCTATCCTATGCCTATGAATAATATTTTTTGTTGGGTCAAAACCAAAATGGGTAAGCAACGACATTGAGTACAAGATTTCAACATGATGAGGAAATCAAACTCTTTCCATGACCACATTCCACTCTCCCTCACCCCTTTTCTTCGTTGTACCAAACATCATTGCCAAAAAACCTTTGCAATATCAAACATCAAAGCTCAACTCTAACAAGAACAATTGTTCTCAGAGATTTTGATTGAGAAAAGGGGGGAAAATGGTTGAACTTGAAGAAGATGGTCAAATTGAGATGCTCCCAATTGATCTCCTCTCTCATATCTTCTCCCTAATCACTTCTTTTACTGATTTAGCACAGTAAGTTACAATTTTTTTCATCTGGGTTTTGGTTATTTTCGTATGGGTTTGTGCTCTTTCACTGGTTTAGCACAGCAAGTTTCGATTTTTCATCTGGGTTTTGGTTATTTTCATTTGGGTTTTGGCTATTTTCATGGGTTTTGGTTATTTTTCATCTGGGTTGTCTTGATTTTAGGGTTTGTGTTGTTTTTGGTGATTGTTGATTGAGGGTTTTTGAGTTTTGTGTGCCCATGTGAGGAAAGGGCAAGTTGTGTTTGCAGGAAATGGAGGCAAGGAGTGAAGCAATCAATGGGGAGGAGAGAGAGTTTGAGCTTCTCTGGTTGGAAAATGGATGATGATTCCACTGCTCGCCTTGTTTCTCTTGCTTACAGCCTCAAGGAACTTGACATGTATGGTTCTCTAAGCCCTTTTGGGACTTTTCTTTGCTTACACTTATGTTCGATTCTATTGTCTTAAGACGATTTGATTCGCGGGTTCGTATAAACTTTTGCTGAGATGTAGCGTGGAATTGGGTAGGATTAGTAGAATGGATCATAGTAATAGGTTTCGAAGTTCGAACGGAATCGATTTAATGGCTTTATGAGACTTTGAATTGGTCAGGGTTTATGTTTCATGTCTATCTTTCATGGTGTTGGTTGAAACCCTCATATGAGGTTCTGATTCTCATTTCGACTAGTTGTAGTTTCTGAGTTTAGAGTGCCATTGTTGTTTCAATGGATCAGATGGAGGTATGACTTGATAGTGATGAAATGAACCTGAACTTTTGCCTCGGAGCCGAATCGATGTCGCTGTCCTTGGATACAAATCCCTTTGCTCTTCTTAATCCTTATGTGTTCGTATGCATGATGGCAGAGCCTCAGAGGAAGTCTATGACTGCATGATGTTCTTCGATTTATTTAACTTCTTATACCGTGTGTGGTTTTGCTGTTGGTGTCCTTGTCTTTTGCCTTTGAGCCAGATTAGATGGTGGCCTATATATATTTCGTTGTTCTGTGTTCTCAGTTCAAGGAGTCGCTGGGGTTGCCAAATATCAGATGATGGACTGTACAAGATATCTTTGTCAAAGTGTATCCCCAACTTGAGCTCGATCTCTCTATGGGGTATGACAGGAATCACCGATAGTGGTGTGATTCAACTGGTATGCCGCCACTTTTATCCAAGACTCTCTTTTGGTGCTCGAAACATTTGGCTATTCTGTTATTTCGGCTCTTTGGTTGATCTCATTTGGAGAGATTTCATTGAATAGATATGAGTCTCATTTCCTTGGTGTATTAACTAATACCCACAACTCTATATGTATACCTGCAGGTTTCAAGAGCTACCACTTTGCAACACTTGAATATTGGTGGTACATTCATAACCGATGAATCCTTATTCGCCATTGCAAATAGCTGTCGGCATCTTAAGGTGAAACAATTCTTCCCAACTGGTTCGAGGTTCTGTCATTTTGCAGTGGATGCTACTGCTCTGTTGAGTGCCCATAAAGTAGAAATATTCGCATGAATTGCAAGCTCAAACTGTGTTCGAATATCTGTTTTTGGATCTCTCCTGAAGTGTTTCATTCCTTTCCAGACAATAGGTTTGTGGAGTTGCCGCCATGTGACCGAGAGTGGACTCTTCTTTCTCGTAAACAAGTGCCGGGGCCTTCGGTCTATCAATGTATGGGGAACCAGGGTTCCCATGGACTGCTACCTCGGCTTGCTCACCATCAGCCCGGCTCTTCAGATTAAACCAAATGTTCAGGGTCTACCTATGCTGGGTGTTCAGTGAAGTCCCCGTATGTGTCGAGCTCTCAAGTATCCGATGGATTCATGATCAAGGATATGAATTCGTACATAGATTGTTCTGTACAGAGTTCAACATTGTGCGCTCGTGATTGTAAGTTGTGATAAAATAAGAATGAAAGAATAAGCATATGGTTCTTGTCATGCTCGTAGCCTGCACATCAATTTCATCTTCTTTGCGAAGAATGTACATAATTGATTTGTCTTCAAACATTGTTTTTGTTTTTGTTTTTTTTTTTTCTTGAATATCAATAATATTGTTTTTGAGGAAAAAATCAAAAAATAAATAAAAATCTTTGTTGATTTTTTTTTTTTTTTGTCTATTGATATTGTTAATTGGTAGTTTTTACTGTTGTTTTTTTTAATCGGATAATATAATCATGTTTTTTTATAATTAAGAAATTTTTTTTACAAAAATTCATCTCAAATCTTGATTATTTATGTAAAATCTATCAAAATCTTGATAATTATATTTTACCAACTCAATTTATGTGATACCTCAATTCCACATCAACCGTTCAATTTAACGTCATTTTGTTTTTTCTTTTTTTTTTCCCTGTCATTTCCATAGCTTCATGTTTGAAAATTGAAAGGTATAGTCCTACTTAAAAACAGAAAACAACTTATCGAAACAAAAAACCCATAATTTTTATTCATTCTGTTTGATTTCCCCATCGTCATCCATCGGCTTCTTCACTTTCTTTCACATAAAACCCTAATTTCTCAGATCTCCAACATCCTCTAAAATCGAAACATCAATCCCGTCTCTAAATCAGCTCCCATGTACTTTTTTTTCTCCATATTATCATGGCAGATTTGCTAATTTTGGGTTGTGATATTAGAGCAAAAAATACCAATTGGATGAAAACTCTCATGTATAGAATTCTCCATTCATTTCATGGTTCGATTGATGATATCGTGAAATCATGGTGAGAATTAAGTCAATATCTTTGGATTCACAAAGTTGAGGAATAATGGGGGAATTTGATTGGCAATTGACGACGGGATAAAGAAAGAAGATAAGATAAATTGGATGAATTTGTAAGAAATGCTAAGGACATTTTTGTCATTAATCCGCATTTCGTTAAGTTTCAATGGACATTTAACAATGGTGGTTGAATTGATGTCTTTAAGATAATTTGAGTTAATAAAATATAAATATCAAGATTTTTATAGATTTTATGTAAATAGTTAAGATTTGAGATGGATTTTGTAAAAAAAAAAATAACCCTTATCTTTTGCTAGGCAATCATCAAAATATTAGAACAAGTCTAATCATAATAGACATTTTCGATATAATCAAAACTTTATTTTGTCCATGGATAGTATCAATATGTTAAAATTTAACAACGGTGTTTCAATAAAAACTATGCTATATTATCCCTATATAGTAAATCAATGGATAAAAAGATACCACATACGTTGTTTTTTTCTATTGAGATTTGTGCATCAAGTTTGATAAAATAAACAAAAAATAAATTTTATTATTTTCATTGTCAAATATGACATCATTTGACAAAAAGATAAATTCTACATAGTATAAACTTGCCCATTGAAATATGATTTCTTTGAACAATAGTTATATTATGACAATCAATATAGCACTTGCATTAGACTTGCACTTGTAGTTAGAAATCACAACAGGTTCTGACTACTCTGGAATCAAGTTCATATTTTCAAGCACTGAGTAGACACGCAGTATATAACACAAACAGTATATTATCACAATAACTACACAGATATCCGTCACAACATTTAACCAGCATATTATCAATAGTTCTTTTTCCAAAAAGTAGTCAATACGTTTAACATGGAACTGACACTCATAATATGGCACTGTGATTATCAACTTTAGGACAACTAGAACTACTTGAACCAGGAGCAATGAGCGGGAACCTGCATCCAAAAGACCACCGATAAATGATCAGTAACCAACGCAAAGGTGCTTCTTCCACATTATACTTACAAACCAGATTTCTAGGTTTCGAAACTCAGCTACTGCGAATGATGCAAAATTGGTACATACTTACAGTTTACGACAAAGGCAAAGGTAACAACCCACATAAACTACGAGAATATGACTCAGAAGTACTATGAAGCAAAAGCCGGATAAGACAGAAACACTATACAAGCTATGCTGGAACTTATACTACTCTTACATATGCTAGAAAGTGAATTTGAAGCATACCTGACAACTACATCTTAGTCATGTCCTGGACTCATCCTCGTCAACACTACGGACGATCTGATGCGGGCATTGATCCTTGCACTTCGCATGGAAAGCCTGTCTTTTATTATACTTTATACGATTCTCAACTGTTTCCAGAAACTTAGCTTCTGGATCTCGGAATCTAGGAAACACCATGTTAACGATCCTGACAATCTGACATCAGCTCCTGACTGGTGTCATTGCTATCCACATATTATGAGTATATCAGAAACCATAGTGCCAATAAATCGATGAGGAAACTGAGCAGGGCATTGGGATCATATGCGCCCGAAGCAAACCCAAATACTTGTACAGATCCGGAAAAACTCCTACCATCATGTGGAGCAGTACTAGCAGGCGGAGCTAGAGCTTTGCAAGTCCCAAAAGGAGCTCTGGCCTACAAAATATCCAGCCACGAAAAACTGAGCACCTATTAGAGTAGAGAGACCCTCCCAAAAACAAGCAAAAACAGAATCCTATTATCCGATAACCCACTTGTCACCACAATCCAATCATCATTAGCTTCCGGATCACAGAAAACGGAGAAGGATCACAAAGTAAGCAAACCTTGGCATCATCATTATCGGGACCTTAAAGAATCGACAAACCTGGCAGGCAAGAACAGTACTACATCCGCAAAGTGTCTGGCCATTCATCCTGTCGAGGGTATCAAAAACGCCACCTCCATCACTCCTCTGGATAAACCAAGTCAGGTCACAATACTTGTCTAAAGGATAAATACGAGCAAGAATCTCAAGGAAACAAAGCGGTATTCATAGTAATACCATGTAAAAGTTCACGGCGACAAAGTTGGGCATCAAGGTTCCTGCCGCCTTGTAACAGGTAGCCACCATGCTAGTTAAAGGAGCAGAATTCTCTTTGCAAGCTTGAGCCTCTACAGGCATTGTAGGAAAATGGTTCATCAGGAAAAGTGATGCACTCCTTGAACTAAGCTTCTTTGATTCCTTTCTGTTAGGACAAGAGTCAGGTTTCACTCCGGGATCTCCAGCTGAATCCCACCAAATGATAAACTGATTGTTACACGAACGAAAAGACACACAGCATTTCACCCCTCAAATAACATTGATGAAGCTAGTAGAGTAGCATTACCTCATTTTCGACTAAGTACCTCCACTGGTAAACTATACCTTCTGCTGCCTCTTTGGAGGCATCTGAAGTGAAAACCAAAAGCCGATGATTCTGTTGAATCATATCATTCACATTAGGCCAATCTCCACCCTTCTTCGGCATCTTGGATACAGGAAACAAGTATTTGGTCAAGCCCGCGTTAGTAAACAAAGTTGTCAGCCCTTTTGGTGTATGAACGTAATCCTCTATTATAATCGTGACGATCTCGGATGGATTCTGGGTCAAGAATGCTTCCACTTCTCTCAATGTGTTGATAGCTGGTTCCTGAACCACAAATCAAGCGAGGTCATGCACTGTTGCTTCTTCATTCCCGCACTACAATAAAGGTAACAAATTGATCGGCACGAAATGAAGAGATTACAAAAGCCGTGAAGTTGAAACACTTTCCGCCAAATGAATGGCAAAGCCATATGTCTCCCTCGTAGTCATACATGTCAAGCATCAATCCTCGTACTCCATTCTGCATAAACCCAACAAATGACAAGAAACCAAATCAAAAGAATCCATCGACATCTACAACAAACACGACCAAACAAAAATGGAAGAAACAAAAATGGAAGAAAGAGGGGAGGGATTATACCCTAAGCTGATTTGAGACAGTGTCTTCCTGATTGTAGAATGTGATTCTCTCAACTCCAGGCAATGGAGGGGCATTGACATTCGAGAAGGCATTATGTGTCACTAGCCATGAGTACTTGTTAAAGGGCAAGCCACCAATCTTCCCATTACCCCCATCACAACAAAAATCAAACCACATCGATTAGATACCAAGAAAATAACTCGACTATCTAGATCCAAAATTGTCATCGAGAAATCAACTCTCCCAAAACCTTAATCTTGTAAAGAAACATTAATTGAAATATAACAGACCTCTTAAAATGAATAATCTCCATGGGATTGGAATATGGGCAATTTACTGATCCAGCTTACGAAAAGTTCCAAATAAACGGAGTTGCATGATTCAAACTCGTAAACTCCGGTCACACCTACTTTAATACCATTTCGAGCAACCACTTCTGTCAGAAGATCAAGCTCATAGTATAATGTCAAGATACTACCCTCTGTGGACAGTGGATCCGTCATGCAATTCAACACATATATACAAAATGTATCCTCTTGCCTAATTAGATTCCAATTTCCTTATAAACCAACAACTTGTCACCCGCACAGCGAACTTGGCAATAACCCTACATTCGCACCAAACTAATCACCCATAGCAGCCATAAAAAAATTGAAACTCCATCACAAACTCATCAATACAGAATCAAGAAACCAGATAAAAAGCTCAAGATACTAACAATAGAACTGGGTATGCTCCCTTGACCCCTGGTGCAAACAGGTTGAGCCTTCAGCTCAGCTGGGCAATTCCCACAATACAACCTCGCGCCGCAATCCGTCGCCAACGAACACGGTTCGAGTAGCTGCCAATTCACCACCATCGCTCAATCACCATTCTCAAACCTAACAACAATTTGATAATCTCAAACATAAATGTTCACATCAAAGAGAGAAATGATAGTTATAGGAACATTACCTGACAGGTGCCATTGGAGCAAGCTGTTGAGATGATGAAGCAAGACGAAGATAGAATGAGGATGAGAATGGTACCAAAATGGGCATTGATGGGTTTGATTCCTTGAGGGTTCATTGAGGCATCAGCATCAGGGTTTGGAGAGTGAGAGCAGAACAGTGAAAGAAACCAGGCAACAGTAAAGAAACAATCAAGAGACACAAGATTAAAAGAAAGAGATGCTTCTTGGATGCTACTGTACAATAAATTCTACCAAATGCATAAACTTGTTTGTCCTTGATCTGAAACCTATAAAATGCATTGATTTCATCCATTTAGGAGGTGACAAGATTCACGTTCATGATCTCATATCATTCATTCTTACATCGTTTTTATTATCACATCAAAAACCAACTTTATAAATAATTCAACTTAGTCTAGAACACTTCAATATGATTCATAAATAACGAGAAATATAACATACCTTATGATCTTAGAAGCATGGGAGTTAAAAGTCAGTCAAGAACTTTTGAAGGAAATCATTCTTGAGAAACTGACCGTTGATAAATTTTGTCGATATTAATGTTTCTCTACTGCACAAGAGAACCAAGCACATTACACAGCATAGAACCAAGCAAACTACACTCAGCATAGAATGAACTTCTTTGTCAACATCAATGAATAAGAGATAAACAATTGTACCGACACAGGCCGCATAGACATACATGTCAATGTAAGTTACAAAATCAGAGAATTCAATTTCGCAAAATGATTTTCATTCGGACCTCAGTAAGATAATGAATGGTTAGCCCTATGCATGTTGCCATGGTCAGTAACAGTGTAGTTCGACCTGTAAATAATTGACCCAAAAAATAAAAGGAAAAACAATAAGAAACTTAAAGCAAGTTAGGCCAGCTTCTTGGCACGCCCACTTGGGGCTGCATCGTCTCTTCTGGAACCTGATGCCTCGAGCTTTCGAGCCCAAGCAGGTGCACTGTCGGGCTCATATCGATAATCATAGAAGAGTTCCTCTCCAGCATTGATTCGTTCCTTGGCAAATATGCCAACTCTGTGATCTCCAGCAACCATTAGAACCTGCAATATTGACATCGTGCAAACATTCAGCTATGAGTTCTCAGCAGCCAATATTAACCCAATGCCAATATCATCCACAAAGCTCTTAGAATAAACACCATGAAGACATTTTTTTATACTTCACCAACGAGAAAAAAAATAAATCAAAAGAGCAGGTTTCTAACTCATGACTACGATCACATTTGTTGGCATACAATGTTGGGAATGCAATATGAAAAGCTGAACATTTTAGTGGAAGGCGCATCACACAATACCTTGGCATAGCAATTTGGATCTGGAGAATGGTTAGCAAACTTCAACTTATCACCTTTTCTAAAAGCATCC
>JAOVYX010016298.1:0-54692 GCA_035668315.1 Drosera spatulata | reverse complement strand
AACCCAACCCCGTCTCAATCTCCCTATGTCTCAGAAGTTATTGTAAATGTTTGCAAGGATTGAAAGGTTTATGATTTCGATGATGTCTGTTAATGAAACTGATGCTGTATTTGATGATGGGTGATGGAATTAGTTAATGAGTAGGGAGGTTAGGTGATTGATGAAGTTTGGGATTGTGCTGCGACGATGATCCGCAGGATGCGGTGAGTTTGGAAGTTGAGGTGATGTATGGAGTAATTGTATGAGTTGATGATCACTGTTTATGTAACGATAATACGATAATAACGATTATGCAATAAATCAATATAAACGTAATTAGAATTTAGAGTGTACTTATCTAAACGAAACTGTCAAGGAATACGTTAATACGAGTAATGAATATGGAAATGAAGATGTTGTGGTGGTACTGATAAGGGCGGAGACCCCTGAGTCATTCTTGACGGTGGTAGATAAGAGGGTTGGGAAAGGAGAAGCGATGGTTGCAGATAGAGAATACAGGAGAGAATAAACAAAAAAGAGATAGGCCTATGATTTATAGAGGGTAGGATAGTCTTTTTCAACGAAGAATTGACACTGTCGAGGATCAAATGGGCGGAGAGATACACTTTTTGATAGATAAAGAGGGTCAAGCGCTCCCATGTGATAGTTTCACGGGTTATATGTATTTTTCTTTTTAATTCAAATATCTTAAATTGATATGTGAATATTATATAATATAATATCTCAATAGTATGTATGGAATTGCCTCTTACTTTCTAAAGATTAAACTGATTGATCCAAACGAATGATAATCAAATTCGTCTTCAATGGTTAGTGGTTATGAGTAATATATTGATGTCACCATGGAGTATATTTAATCATATGATCATTAGCATAGTCAGCTAAATTTTAGGTAACTACGACTTCATGAAACTAAACAAAGCCTTGTTCAGGTTCTAGAAATGCAAGAAAACCACCTCAGTGAAGCAGCTATATACATTTTCCAATGTTACTCGATTTATTAATTTTCACCTTAGTTCTTTCTTGATCAAGAGACGTTGCTAATACATGATGTCGTAGTTACTTTTTTTTCTTTTTTCTTTTTTATCATTGATGAATTTATTTGCGTTGAACTCGGATGGGAGATCTGGATTTGTGAGCGCCGCTGTTATGTGGTAGACTGTTGGTTGTTGGGTCCCGGTCCTAACACGAAATATGCACAGACTACATAAAAGAAGCCTCTTTAGTCGGACCTGAGATGATGGTTAGCGGGGACCGACTCCAAATATCTAAGTCAGTCTCCATCCGGTAAATGAAAATTTCATGACTGAAAAGGATCAAGAGAATCTTATCTTTTTGATATTAAACAAGGGAGTTTATGGTTGTAGACCCCAAAATTTGATAGGTTAACAACATATGAAAATTAGGCCTAGCATTTGCTATGGTTTGTTACAAAACATAATGCAGCAAACATAAGGCAAAAAGGAAGTTTGGACCCACTCGAATACAACCTTGAATATTTAGAAGCCAATAATTTAAATCAACCCAAACATCAGGGCCATTCTCTTGGCCCAACCAAAGTAAAAAACCCTACTGTATCATCTCCTTCCTTCAGCTATATTGTACGAACGCCGCCGTCGCCTATCACTGAATTTGTGGACGGGCCATAGCCCATGGCAATCTTCGGCCCCGAATCTCTTATTTCGATGCTTGCGCTTGATTCTGTTTCCATCACGAGCCTAATCAATCGACTATATAAACCCTCAAACCTGACCTCATAGGACACAACTCTTAGAGTGCCTCACCTCGAGCAAGCTCGCCTTCTCCCTCCACTCATCTCGAGAGTAATTCACAACCCTCCTTGGCGTGGTTCATCTCGAGTTTCGTGCCCACCGAAGCCTCGGCGTGTCCGACGAAGGGAACCCGACCCGAAGGTAGCCTCGTCGAAAGCCAACTTTGGTGTGTCCCTGTTATGGTGGTTCGGCCTTGGTGTGTTCTTGTTTGTGGCGGCGGTGCTATGATGAAAATTTCCCGAGGCCTGTCGATGCTTCCCATGACTGTTATTGTTTGAATTGGTTCTGAGATTGGGGGTGTAGCTCAGTTTGGTTTATTCCCTGCTTTGTGCTTCTGTTTCGTGCTTGGCTTTATGTGATATTTGTTGAGATTGTTTTCCAGATTGACCCTGTATGCAATATTATCCCTATATGCTGCAATTGACTTTGAAAGAAGAGAATTGGAAATGTTGGGGTGGGATATCCATCTCCACTTTGTCCCTGTTAGTGTCCCTGATATATGAAGATAGTTTTGATGAAATATAATAATATATGATGGGAATTGATATTGGTGGGTTTGGCTAATGCTTAGGAAATTCATGATCGGGGAAACACATGTGAGCCTCATGTTTTCATGTTAGAAAAATCGAAACCTTTATTTCAAAATTGATATTGAACAGAAATCTACACTGAACTTTTGTGGAATAATCATGATTGGTATTAGACCGATGATGAAATTAAAACTGTTGCATGCTAAATTAATTTGAGGTCCCTTGTTTGAAATACTGATGTCCTGTTTGATCTGATTTATGCCTTCTCTGATCTATTCGATATTTATATGCTTGTATAGTTTAGTCAGATTTGATCTAAAATCAGTTTAGGACTAGTTAAATAAATCATCGAACATTTAATCGATGAGAAAAATTTTTTGGATTACCTTAGAGCTCTTAAGCTGAAATATTAGTAATACTTGAGTAGACTAAGAGAATATGATAGAAAATCACCTAAATCCAACCATTAGAAAAATTAACCATAAAATTCGAAAAACCACAGAATCCTTACAAAAATAATTGATTTTGATCAAAATTCACGCTTAGGTGAGTAAATTGATAAAAACCGATCAAATTCACACTTAGGTGAATAAAATATAGAAAATCCAAAAAAATAGGTGGATTAAAACTTAGGTTGACTTGTTAGAGCCCGAGTTAGTCTCACCACGAGTCAACTAGTCTTAAAACTGAGAACGAAGACTTTCCTAATTTCAGAACTACACATGGTCTGATCTCTTGGGTATGTAGGAAGTCTTATTAGAAGTTTCGACCATAATTTAAAATACGTTTAACCTAATCTTGAACTCCCCAAGTACGTAGGCAACCGTTATACGGTTCGGTCAAAATATTTGTATATTCACTGCTTTTTCCTAAGTTAGTTTTACAGAGCACACAAATAGACAGCACAATTGAAAGGCAAAACTATCTAATAGAGAAAAGCTTTGAAAGTAGAGATCGCATCCAATGCGGGGGTGACGGGTGGTAGCAGCTGATGCGACCTTCCCGCCACTTAATCAAGCTTCCGAGTCCAGAACTCTGTCTGAAGACCAAGCCTTATTCAACCCTTCCTACTTAGGGATCAATTGGGTTTCTTAACTTGTTTTTACTCTATCTAGAGAGTTTTCAAACCTGACAGAACTCTTCCTTTAGGAGTTGTATATCTATCTCGAACTCGTTCATTGAGCACTCTATCCTGTAAAGTTTACATTAATTGAAGCTTCCATCCAACAATCAACTCTTTTCACTAGAGTTCTCACTAATAAACTCTTTCCAGAAGAGTTTTCAATTGACAAAAAATCCATTCACTCTTTCCATAAGAGTTCCATGGGTTCATATAACTCTTTATAGAAGAGTTTTTCATCCATCAATATACTCTGTGTATAAGAGTTCCCATTGAAATTTGACCTCTTTCCAGAAGAGCCGTAATCAATAATTTTATAAGAGTTCTCATCGGATCTTTGAGAAAACTTTGGAGCTTTCATCATTAAACATCCGTCCTTGAACATACTCTTTTTTGTAGATTTGTCATATAAGACTCTATCCAATGGAGTTTCCCATTCATACTCTATCTCGTAGAGTATCTATTTCCACATCACTAATTGTACCTTGATCAAGCTCTAATTCTGAAGAGTTGGTTTTCTGGAGACACGCTTTAACTTTTCTATTAAGTCGTCATTTGGGTCGTACTGGTTAGTTAATGCATTGAATTGTCAGATCTTATGCAGCATTAGGATGTCACTTCCGGGATCACAGGCTTAGGATCAAAAGATTGTTTTCAACAAAA
This sequence comes from Drosera spatulata, assembly GCA_035668315.1. NCBI lineage: Eukaryota > Viridiplantae > Streptophyta > Magnoliopsida > Caryophyllales > Droseraceae > Drosera > Drosera spatulata. The sequence continues at coordinate 50,607 of JAOVYX010016298.1, read as the reverse complement.
ATCGTTTTTATGGTTGAGTGTCTGTCTCATCATAATCATTTAGAAGAGATTACGCAAATCAATGTCAGGCTATTCAATTTTCTTTGAGTGCAAACACATCAAGTGAAAAAACATTAAGAGGCGAGCTTTTCTAACTCTTACGTGGGTATGCACTTAACCAAGAGTCTGATCCAATCTTGACTCATAGGTCTAACCTATATCTTCTTTTCACAAAAGAACCACCAATGATTTTCACTTAGATCTTTTCATTGAGCTTCATGGGGAAAAATTGTGTGCATTTCACAAATCAGACCTATAATTGATCTTCCATCCTTCTTTGGAAAGATGTAGGTAATCGCCTTTATAAACACGAGATAACCTTCTTAGGGTATGATCAAGTTCAGAACTCTCTAGGAGAATCGTTCACTGAAAATGAAAAGTGCTGAAAGTGGTGGAGAAAAAGCAGAATGTAGGTCACAAGCGATTTGAAGCAATCCACTCTCAGACTGACTTGAAGACGTGAAATCAGTCACATCTTAATTTATGGAGCGGCGAACGATGCTTGGACAATCACAAAGTCACTGCATGTGATACATAGAAGAGTTCCTTCAGCCACTTCAAATTCTCTTGGCACTACATTGACCACTAGATCATGTTTCAGCCCATTTGATCATTGCTCACACCATCATCCTGAAGTTACAAAAAGTTCTCATTTTGACATCAACAGATGATTCATCCATTCATCAGGTCGTCTTGTAAGTTCTCTATCCAATATCAGCAGAAGATCCATCCGTTCATCACCACAGGAATCACAATGATTCAAGTGCATCTGACATCCAGCTTCATTAGAGAAATTTCTATTAGTCTCGGTTCAAAGATAGAGTTCTGAATGTAGTCATACTCTAAAAGGTTTTTAATTTCACACCGGGGTATTCGGGAAACACATTGGGTTTTATTTTGAGCCTCCTACAGATCCCATCTTTGATAGCCTCAGCCGCTCTATAAGCCTTATTAGAGTCATATTCGAGATCTAACTTGCTTATAGGCATACCCCGTTAAGGGTCAAGTCACTTCATACTGGTCAATATTTAAGCGACACATAAAGTGAGATGAGAGCCACATAAAATTTAGTGTGACAAAGTAAGAGAGTGTAGTATATTTCGAATGATGTGAGTGCCACATAAATCTGAGTGTTGCCAAACATGATTTTGTCCATGAAGTTTATTATGAGGACAACGATGCATTTCTTATAGGAAATACACTTGACCCAATGCTTTTTTTGAAAGGTTTTCGAAAATATCCTTAGACTGTGATTTTGGATCGTGATGCCCTTTACGCAAGGAGCATTCCCCCATATGAATTTGACTATTGAGGGTATTAGCTCTTCAGTATCATCTCATATTGATCATCATAAGTTCATCTTAGGAATGCCGATTCTTTCAGTCATTGTTCTTCACTATCCCAAACTTTGTTACATTCAAAAGAGCACTCAGCTCATCCCAACTTTGGTCCGGTTCTTCAGCTTTCAACTAGAACAAGGGGCATGCACCTATCTTTCCCACACACTATTGAAACTCCGAAAATCTATTTCAATCTAAAGTGTCTTTAGACTTAAACACATCAATTTTATTAGGGAGACCATTCTTAAGGATTGCCAATACAAAGATTGATGTTAATGATGGAACGTTGTCCATGGAATTCAATGGAGATAAAATTACATTCAATATTTATGAAGTTATGACATATTCAAGCGATCAAGTTTTTGCTGTGTGTTCGGTTAATACCTCTATGTCCCTAGAAGAAGAACTGTTTGGTGTAGATGATCTAACTTTTAAGGAAAATATCATGAGGATTGACACAGAATACGAATTTGACTTAAATAATAGTGATCATGACTTATCTTTTCTGGAAGAAGAATTAAATGGTGATGAGCATGTCAAAATGCTTGAGTTAGCAGAAAACATGAAAAGATTAAACCATCTGTTGAAATACCACCAAGTCTAGAGCTGAAACCGTTGCCAGCTCGGTTGAAATATACATATTCGGGTGACGAGAACAAGTTACCAGTTATTATATCAAATCAACTGACAGATGAGCAAGAAAAGGCTCTGATGGAAGTATTGAAAGGCACAAGACGGCTATTGGATGGACTATCGCTGATATTAAATGAATCAGTACTACTACTTGCTTGCATAGAATTTCGCAAGAGGACAACTCCAAACCATCCAGAGAATCTCAAAAATTGAATCCTCCAATGATGGAGGTAGTCAAGAACGAGATCTTGAAGTTGCTTGATGCTGGAGTAATCTATTCAATCACTGACAGTCGATGGGTAAGTCCGATTCACATTGTGCCTAAGAAATCAGGACTTACGATTGTTGAAAAAGACAACAGGGAAACAATAACTAGAATACAAAGTGGCTGGAGAGTTTGCAATGATTATAGAAAATTAAATGCTGCCACGAGACAAGGTCATTTCCCATTACCGTTCATGGATGATATGTGCATAAACACACATCGTTTCTTTATTTAAAATGCTTGTTTTATTCCTCATGAATTGTCTTTCTATTTTGGATATTGGTACTGTTGTGTTTTTATGTTTTTGGCAGATTGGCTTGAAGTTTGGAGCAAAAATAAAAAAGGATAAAGAAAATGGTAAGTCATGAGCTCAAAAAGCTGAAATTTCATGATTCATCGTCATTTCACGTGCTTCGAGAGTTTATACAGCAACGTTTCATGTAGTTTAGTTAGATAAGTACATACTAGCCAAGACTAGGCTGCACTGAACTGTGAAAATTTTTTAATAGCCTATTCACCCCCTCTAGACTATTCATTGTAAACTCTGTGATTTACACTGTGAGTTGCAGTAGACCTGTCATAGCTTTTAGGTAAGCACGTTAAGTCGTTTTACTAGTTATCCTAGTAAGGATCATTGGGATGCCCTTTCGAGGTTGATGAGGTATCTTAAGGATACTCACACATATGCTTTGTGTTATGCAAGTCATCCTTTAGTTTTGGAAGGATATCTTGACGCTACTTGGAGCTCAGAATTGGGAGACAACAAGTCTACTACAAAATATGCATTTATCTTGGATGGAGCTGCTGTAGTATGAAAATCTAAAAGACAGACATGTATACCATTATCGTTTATGGAGTCAGAACTCTATTCTCTAACTTCTGTAGCTGATGAAGTGGAGTGGATACATGACTTAATTTTAGATCCTCCATACAAAAGTTTAAGATAAACTCGGTTTCAGTGTTCAGCGATAATCAATCTGCTATAACTAGTCAATAACTCACTCTTTAATGAAAAGATGAGGCATATTAGACTTAAACAAGCAATGTTTAATTATTTGATTGAACATGAAATTATCACTTTAACTTATGTTAAGTGGAAGAAAAATATGATAGATATTTTTACTAAAGGTTTGTTCAAATATCTAACATTTAAAACTGTAGGGGAGATGGGATCAAGGACTTTATAGAAAGGTCTTGATCATTTTTTGTCGTTTTGAATGAGTTCGAATCTGGAAGAGAACTTAGAAAATCTAGTCTAATAGGCATACGGGACAATTTAAATAAGGAATTGTCATGTCATCCCACATTTAATGATGTGATAAGTCTTTGCATAAAACATTAGTGTTAATTCTTCCAAATATGGATATAAGAATTGTCTAATATGTTTCAATGACGTTATAGTCAACTTTATATCATTCCACATTTTGATGATATGTCGTACATGGTTTAAAGTATCATTCTAAATTTTTGATGATATAACAGACACATATGTATTGACATGTTGTCTGTAACTTTCCAAATGAAAACATGAAACGGTTCTTTCAAAAATATTGTTAGTTCTAGTGATAAAACTGAATCATAATGTCTATTGATGTTCATTTTCACCTTTTTGAAATTGTGCTAAGTTCTTGTAGTACAACTAGATATTTTTTTGCACTATGGTACATTTATTTTAGATACATATTTACTTATGATATTCATATTTTGGTTATTTACAGTGGATGACGTGAAAATGAAGAAGTCTGAAAAGCTTAATCTGGATCTTGACGATGATGATTCGCTCAACGAGTAGAGTTGTCACGCTATGGAGGAGATTTCGTTTTAATTTGTTCTTATTTGGACATTCTTGATAGTTGTTCGAGTTTAGCACTTTTGATTTTCTAGACTTGTTGACAATTGCTTGAAGTTCATTCCTTTATTGATTCAGTTGGTTTGAACATTATTTATTTTGACAATATGAATTATTCATTATTCGGTTTTGGACATTGCATATTGACACTAGTTGGTGTTGCAATATTAAGAATATAGAAGAAGATTGTTGAGATATTTTATTATTTATAATAGATAAATATCTTTTATTGTATATTCTAATATTAGTCGTACGATTAAGTTTAGGAATAAACGGTTAAGCTTAATGTTTCCTATATATATTAGCCTGAAGACAACAGTTCTACTATTTCAAATTAGATACCTTGGTTGTTTTGTTTTAAGTATAGTTAGGAAACAATCAAGATCTTTACAAAAAGGAATAGCTAAGTCGACAGATTCAATGGCAAGAAGATGAAAAACAAATCGAGATTATCAAATCAAGAGCAATGGCCCTGATACCATGTCAATAACCATGATCGTCATTGATGATCTTTATCAAGCTCAAGAGAGAAAACAAAAAAGGAAAAATGAAAGAGAACCGTGTTTATTGATTTATTTGATAGGTCCTAACTCAACTATTTATACAATCCTTCATTGATCAACATAATGTTGCTACTCACCAACCAAATGCTATCAAGTGGAAAAGGAAAACGAAAGCAAGAAAAGGACATCTAAGACTGACAGCTCATACCAACAACAATACAACCAACAACACCAACAAAACAAAACCAAAACCCAAACATCCATAGCGAATTAAGGACCAAATCAGAATATCAAGATCAACTATGTTCACATACGATGTGAATAAAAATGAAATGAGGAGCATGATGTTGGTGGAAAGTGGATGGGGGATATTGAAAAAAATATTCCTCAAATTGAAAGAGAAAATGGGGTTGCTGCCAAAAACAAAATCCAAAAACTCCGGGAAAAAATGCTACAGCCAGGCCGCCGGGGGTTTAATTGAGGGCGACGGAGTCGAAAGGTTAAGCTAGGTTGTCGGACCAGTGGCCGAGTTCAGGCGATGTGGAGGTGATCGAATGTTGTTGTCTCGGACCGTTGGGATATGATCCCCATATTAAGCAAAAAAATCCCATAATGCTTGCTAACAACAAGGCCATGGTTTAGTCAAGAGGTTGTTCCTCCTATCGGGTATTTGTTAGGATCACCACATCGACCACGTGAGAAACCATATGATGGGTTCACTCTCATATCGGGCTAATGTATTGAGATTGGCCTGGGCCCTAATAGTATCTTATTTGCCTTTAATGATCCGAATACTCAGTGTAACTCTGAAGTTACATCTTTTCTTTGCAAACGAACACGCTGAAAGACATCTGGTGCGGTGTCCTATTCGTCTGTAATCTAAGTACATCGTGTATATTCTAATGTTTGCGAAGAGTTTTCGAGAATACTATTGCTGCCGATAATGTGTAAAGGTGTAAGATCAATGATGAGCACGAGTATATTGGTGTATCATAAACTATGTTAATAATGGTAGTGATTGGTTTCATGATGACCCAATGAGGGTTCGTCAGTAGATTACGCGGTCTCTACTCTAGCCTATTCTGCAGTGCTACATGTATCTAGCCTGATACTCGCTAGAGGACTTTGATCCGTAGAATCAAGACGATAACATCATTATTGGATTTGTGATAGTGACTTTGGGTTTGGTTTCGTTTGGTTCCTTGGGATGTAGGGGCGGCTTCAAGCTAGGGGTCAAATGTTTCTACTCCTTGGCCTATTCACTTAAGTATTGATGTATGGTGTTTTTTCTGTCAATTCCTTGATCCGGCCATTCGAGCGAGACCACAGGCTATGCAGTTGTTTGATCCTAGGCGAGGTGTCAAAGGCATCGAAGCACCAAGGCTTGTGATCTATACTTGAGAGCAAGAGCTGCTGATATAAAGTGTTCAAAAATGCAAGAAGAGACAAGGCATAATGCTGATCTTAGGTGGGGGATCTATTGAAATTTTGACCGGGAAATTTGTTCCATTGGGGAAAAAACTTAAGTGTGTTCTTCAATGTGAAACCTTTATCTGTAGGAGTGGGGCGGGGTAGGATTCTAAATTGAAAAATCTTAGTTTAGAGATTTATTACGATCTGCTAGTTGATCAATCGATCCCTTATTCGTACGCAATCCCAAAGCTGACGTACCTCCGATTTAATTCCTATAAAAGCGAGTGCTGGCGGCTCCACTTCTTTAGTGTAGGATTCTTGAAAGTTTTCAGGAAACTACAAACCGTGGGTTCTTCATATTTTATCTGTCAGACAATTTATTCGTCTCCAACTTCTACCAATTGGGAAATGAACTATAACCATATCGCCACGACGGTGGTGGTATTTTTGCAGCTGTTTGCTTTAGCTGTTGAGTGCAGCTTGACTAGTGAAAGTGTGTTCGAATCTTTTGCATCGAAACCCAGTCAAAATGGAGGAATCAAATGGGCAGTTCTCATAGCTGGGTCTAACGGTTATAACAATTATAGGCATCAGGTGGACATTCGATTTCTGTTGTTCCTCTCTTCCTGCACTGGTTATTTCTTGAATTGCCAAATAAATGTCATTTGGTTGGGCGCAACTTATCTGGGCATTCTCATTTTCTTGTTCCCATGTCTTCCAGGCAGATGTATGCCATGCATATCAAATCTTGAAGAAAGGTGGGCTCCAAGACGAACATATCGTTGTGTTCATGTATGATGATATTGCATACAATCCATCGAACCCCTTTCCTGGCGTCATGAAGAATAACCCCAATGGGGAGAATGTGTATCCAGGAGTTCCAAAGGTTTCTCTCAAATGCTTTTTGCCATAAAATGACTCTGGAAGTTCTCTCAAATGTGTTGTTGTACAGCTGTTTCTCTTCGTCTATGATGTTGATGTTCTAAGCGATGTTGGGTTTCCATTGATATTGTAAAGTTCTTCCATGTTCTAAAAGTAGGTTTAGATCTTCATTTTGGCCTCACTTAGGTGGTGGGTGCTCTTAGAACACCCTTTGGTGTGCATAAGCCGCTATGCGACATTTTCTTTCTCCCTGAGTTCTTTGTGGTTATAGCAGTATTATAGATAATCCTGTAGCTTCAAGTGTCCTCCTTTGGTTTCTCTCGATGTCTCATGTGATCTTTATCTTGCAAGATCGCCATTACATTATACTCCGTATATGTTAGCAATTGAAATACCTTTACATAACCTCCTACACAACGGTCAGAACATCCAGCCTATGTCCTGTCTAGCTGTCTAGATGCTAGAAGTTGGCCGTGCCATTTTTGTCCAGCTAGCATCTTTTTTATAACTACTTTTTTTAAAATTCTTATCACAATTGGATTTGGAACCCGAAAGTACTGCTTGTAAGAGATCGAATAATATCATAGCTTCTAAGAAGAGTAGGTTACTTTAATTTCAGGGTCCATTTTTCCAATAGGCTATAGTTGAATATATGTTGAAGTCAGGGATGATTTCATTGCAATGCTCTTAACCTTTTCTTTTTCCCTTTTTCCTTAATAAATTAATGAGTTGATTAAGGTGCTACTATTAATTAAAGCCATATTGTAATTTATATTTTTGATAGTACACTCTGAATAACTCAAAATTATTGAAGAGCAGGACTATACTGGAGAGGATGTAACACCTGGAAATATTCTAGCTGCTATAATCGGAAAGCAGACATCCACTATCGGAGGCTCCGGCAAAGTTGTCAACAGTGGTCCGGACGATGATGTTTTCATATTTTTTTCTGGACATGGAGGCCCTGGGGTACTTGGTAAGTGATCTACATTAAGTTACCATAACTTGCATGGAATTCACAAGCTTGCGTGATTACTTTCACCCTTCTCTACTAGAGCTCTTTTGCTCCTTTGATTCTTCGTAAGTTGAACCATGCATCATGAGACTCGCCGAAATTACTTGTGCTTATATTCACACATACTCTTTGTTTCTTGCAGGGATGCCTGGTTTCTTTGAGCTTCTTTATGCTCACGATATTATTCGCGCTCTGAAAACCAAGCACACTCTTCAAACGTATAGAAGCTTGGTAAATATTGGATTGTATTTAATCTTTTTCTTCCAGTATTTGTATTGTCTTTGGCACATTTCACTTCTGCTGAGTTTCACACACAGATATTTACAGATTCGGATGCTTGATAGAGGCTTAAGTTTCTTTAAATAGCATAGCCATAAAATGGGATGAATAAATCAGGAACTTCTCTTTTTGGGTCCCAATAATAGGACTGAATCATTGAGTTACTGGAATGAGAATGTCGATTTTCCTAGGACTTGATTTTCTGATTCTCTATTAAAAGTGAGAAGGAATCTTTAAGACGACATATTGTATTTAAAAAAAAAAATCCTCTAAGAGGCTAGCAGCATTGTTTTGTGTCCTCTGTATTGAAGTATTTTCTTCCACGTGCTTGAATTTCATTGCCGAATACTCTCGTGGCATATTACCCCCCCTGTTTCCACCACAGTTACTCGAACCTAATTATGCTTTTATTTTGGCACCTTGATGATTAGGTCTTTTATCTTGAATCGTGTGAATCTGGAAGTATCTTTGATGGCCTTCTGCCAAAGGATATGAATATATATGCAGTGACTGCAGCAAAACCTGATGAAGATAGCTACGCGACCTATTATTCTCGGAATTTTGGTACCTATTTGGGTGACCTTTTTAGCATTTCTTGGATGGAGGATAGGTAAGTTCACACAATGTTTCTCTTAGGAACTTTTTACTTGCCAAAGATGTTGATCTTGCAATGATATGGTAACAAAGCCGAAAATGCATGCATAAGTAGTATGCAACCAGAAAGAATAAATGAACTAAAGGACCTTTTTTTTTTTTCCCCCCCAATTTGCTTTCCTCCGCACTCCTTGCCATTTAGGAACTAATACCAAATTGTTGTCTTAACACCCATTTTTAGCATTGTTTGACAATGTTGAGAACACAATACCCTCATGGAGTTCAAGACTGAAAAGAATTAATAATCCTTTTAACATTTTGAAGAGAATTTCAGTTCTTTCAGGATTTTTTTGTTTTTTTTTTTGGTCTAAAATTCTTTCAGGTTTTTTAACATATGAAAATAGTCCTGTGTTTTCAAACTCACATTTAAAAGTTTTCTGTTTGCACCATGAAGGCAACATCCCTATAAGATCATGTGATCCCAAAGTTTTCAAAGTCGAATTTTTATATTTAAGATGTTATACTAGGTTCTTTTTATGGTTTAGAATTAATACATAGATTTATATTATATCCAAAAGATATCAGACAACCATCCATATTCGTGATATCATATACCATCTAGTATCCAATATTCTACATGGGATATTGAGGACCTTGGTTTCTAGATCTAGTCTATATTTTGCAGAGAAGTTCCACCTCTCTCGAGAAGCTACTCATGCTAAGAATTTTTTCCCTCTTTTACAACACTTGTAACTATAAGAATTTAGCAAACAAGAAACTGCTTAGTTATTCTCGCTAGGTAATAAGCATGGGAATGCCACCAGTTGCCTTGTTATCTGTTGCATTCTTCCACCTGATGCATTTTAAACGTGAAAAGTTTCGAGTTTCATAAAAAGTGAACAAAAAGTCAGTTAAAGGTGTTGTGCCGAGCAAGGAAGTTGAACAAGAAAGTATATGTCTCTATGTAAAGAATAATGGTCAGATTACAGCGTACCACTTTGATAGAAATTCTGGCCCAATTATACTTCTGGACTTTAACTCTTTCCCCCTTGGTGATATTACAACAGAACTATGAAAATCAAGGGAAAAGTGTAAGCAATTCTAGGGAATTGACCAAACCTTCTTTTGTGAATTTCTTATGCATTTTTTTTTCTCCCTATAGTCAACAAGCTGATAGGAAGACAGAGACGTTGGGACAACAATACCAAGTGGTAAGAACTCACAACCTTTGTGACGATCAACAGCACTTCTAATACTATTTCTGTTATGAATTCCTTGAGAATCATCAAATTCTGCTAGTATTCACTCTGTTCTTTTTCCTTCTTTCCTTGAGTCTACATATACCGTCAAGCAGTTCTGTATGTGCTTTTGTTCTGTAAAGCCTGAAATTGTAGGACCTTTAATCTCTGTACATCTTATTTGAAAGCATGTTTGTGTCTGATACTGCGAGTGATCTAGCAACTAGATAATCAGTTAGATTGGTGTTTATTCATCTCCTTGGAGTGATTTTTGATTGTTTCTTAGAAGTTGTGGTGTGCTATGCGTTATTTTTTTGTGGAGATGATAGTTGCGTCATAAACACAGGTAAGTTATGTATGACCTAAAGTCAACCAATGTGAGATTTCTAGGTTTTAAATCGAATCAACTTCTGCCATTGGTTAGAAGGTCACGATCTGATCTCATCAATTGAATGAATGGTAAAAATAATTCAACCTAAAATCCAAAGTATAATCAAGCTGCAACAGCTTTGTTAATTTATTTAATGGTTAGATTTCTAGGTTTTAAATCGAATCAACTTTTGCCATTGGTTAGTGAGATTATACAGTTTTGATTTGTTAGGAAATAGTCTCTCTGTTGTCCGCTATAGGGGTAAGAATTCTCACATATTGCCTCCCAAGATCTTGTCCATTGCTAGATTGCCTGCCTTGTTGTACCATTATTTTATATCATGGCCTGGTTTCGTATACACAAGAAGCTAGCTTCAGCGACATCGAGAGGAGGCTCAGGAGTTATATCTGTATCTTTACTTATATATTGATGCATAGATTGACAATACGAAGTGAAATATTTGGCTGGAGAAAAAGGGCCATTTTGATGAAATCATAACTGCATATGATTTCATGATGTCGGCCATAACAATGGAGGACGGGTCCTATGCCTGCTTGATTTTTACAGGTAAAAAACCGAACGGAGAGTGGAGGTTACACTGGCTCTCATCCTAAGCAATATGGTACCATCAGCCTTAGCAGTGACTTCCTGGTCACCTACATGGGTGCTGCTGTAAATTCTGCTGCTGTACATGCAAAATCAGCACCCAAAGCAGTATCATCGATGCACATTGCTCAACGTGATGCCGAGCTTCTCTATCTGAAGAAAAAGGTTTGGCTATACTTCCTTCTCACTCAAGTTTTTAGATGAATATACGTAAAAGACTTAAGTTCTTCCTGGTTTTCTTTCATATTCTGTTTTTAAAGTGGCTTAGAGCTCCTAACAGCTCCCATGAGAAGGAGGAAGCTCGGAAGAAATTGGAAGAGGTAATATCGCATAGGTACCATATCGACAATAGCATGAAAGCTATTGGAGAACTTCTATTTGGCGCCGAGAATGGTGCAAAAATGCTCAACTTTGTCAGGCCTGCTGGGTACCCTCTTGTTGATGACTGGGAATGTCTTAGAAATATGGTGCGTATACTTCTCCCCCAGGCAACATGTTATGAAATCGTTGTTTATAGCTTATAATTTACATCGATTTTTGTTGTGAGGCATACGCCGCATCCCTGCTGCCGAGTGATTCCTTTACATCATGCTCTAGTTTTGGACTTCTCTTTTCTGCAATGCTCTGATGGATTCTGTTTTCTTCAGGTTGGGATCTATAGAAAACGATGTGGATCTCTAGCTACCTATGGGCTGAAAAATATGCGGGGATTCGCTAATATTTGCAATGCTGGAATACGCCAGGAGCAAATGATCAAAGTTTCAGCACAAGCATGTTCATAGAAAGATGTAATCAAAGGATTATGAATCATTACTTCTGAGTTGTTCCGAGGGTGATTGTCCTCTCACTTCATGAACGAAATTGAACGTTGATATATAGTGGCTTGCCAAAAGATTGCAGCTTTTCTGGTCCTAAACATCGCGAAAAGACTTTGCATTCTGGTTTGATTTGGAACAACTGCAAAATTATCGAATTGTTAAGAGTCTCTGATGGAACTCAATTACAAAGGCGCATGAGAACTGAGAATGAACAATATCAAGCTGACGATTGTTATGAGCCCATCCATGGACGAGGCAGCCGTATTCGGAGTGTCCCTGATTTGTTACTTTACCTATTGTTGGAAAAAATCGGTATAAGATATAATAAAAATTGTCCATCATTTTTTGCTCACCCTGTAGTTAAAATGGGATAATTAAATACCCAAAATAAATAGAGTTGACATCAAAATCCCCTAAAAAATAAAGGGGTAAAAACCACCGGATCGTTGCGATATCAAAATATCCATTAATGAGGGATTATAAATTTTGTCCCTAGACTCTGATAGAGGATTACAATCATCAAGATTACTCACAGTAATTTTTCTTCTCTATCGGATTAAAGCATATACCCATAGAGGATACCACTCAATCCTCGAAACTGAATATTTTCACTCCTCTTCTGATGATTTGGGTATTTGTGATGATTTGAGATGCTCTCGAAATAGCCTATTTATAGATTGAAATTTGCCATGTGAAAGAAAGAGCTCGAGGTGTGAAGGCGGCCTTGTCCTTTCTCCGAGCTCGAGATGCTCTTTTCCTGTATTAGAAAGGAATCTGCTCACGATTCCAATTATATAGGCAATATCTGATCTGGTACATACCGTAGTATACATCAACCAGCTGATAGTTTAAGCATATGAAATATTCTGCATCTTCTGCTTCTCTACTATACTTGTGGGACACTGCTTCGTTGTTAACTTAAAGTGACCTGCAAGTGAAGTATTAACTGGTTTGGACTTATTCATATTGAAACTTTCCAAAACCTTCTCGATGTATCGTTCCTACGATAACCATAACTCCCTGTTCTTTCTATCACAGGAGATCTGCATTTCAAGGATCTGTCTAGCGGTTAAGAGCTTTTTCAAAGCAGCGATCTTCTTAGTATCCTGGCCGACAATCAACATATCGTCAACGTAGAGCAGTAGGATAATGAAGTTACTATCGTCGAACTTTTGAATGAAGATGCAAGAATCTGATGACGTCTTCTTGTACCCATTGTCTACCATAAAGGACTCAAACTTTCGATAACACTATCGAGGTGCATGTTTCAAATCATACAGGTTTTTCTTCAATCTGCATACGAGGTTCTCCTTCCCTTCGACCTGAAATTCTTCAGGCTACTTCATTTAAATCTCATCCTCTAAGTGAGCGTGGAGGAATGTTGTCTTCACATCAAGTTGCTCGATCTCTGATATAAGACATCTTAACAAATGGGGAGAAAATTTCATCAGTCAATACCTTTCTTTTGACTGAACCCTTTCATAACCAATCGAGCCTTGTAGCGTAACTATGAGCTTTTATCTTTAGTCTTGAAGCGGTAGACCCACGGTTCTTCAACGCGCGTTTGCCTTTCTTCAACACGCGTTCTCAAATATATGATTCTCATGCAAGAATTACAGCCTCTTATGCTAGAGCTCGATTGAGGAGGATCTCTGAATAGCAATTGCATCTCCTTTGATCAACCTTGCTTGCATCGAGTACAACATCCTTTGCTTCATTCCCTTAGCAACCAGCAAAGAACCCTTCGAGAGGTTTATCTTTCCATCACAGAAATGGAAAGTGTAACCTTCATCATCAAGCATCCAAACTGAATTCAGGATCAGCCGAATGTCAGATACATGTCTGACATCCTTCAACAGTAACCTACAACCAGCATTAGTTTGCAACCAAACATCTCCAACGCCCATTATTCTAGTTGTCTCATTATTTCTCATTCGCACAAGACCATACTCACCAATTTTGTAAGATGAAAAGGAATCAATGTGCGAAGTAAGATGAAATGAGACATCAAAATCTACAACCCACTTTGAGTCTTGATAAGTGAGGTTGATGAAATCGCTATCCGAGAAGAGATACGGTTCATCCATGGTTGTAATGAAAGTGGTGCTTGGCGCACCATTCTGCTCTCCCATAGCGACCTTGCCTTGCGCCATGTCGCTTTTGAAGTTTTTGTACTCGTTTTTCTTGTGGTCTGACTTATCACAATAATAGCAAGTGGAGCTATTCCCAGTTTGGGACTTCGATCTCTCCCTAGACTTGTCGCCTTGCTGGAAAGTCTTTCCTTTATTTCGTCCGTGATGCTTCGTGACATGAGCATCTGATGAGCTGGATGAGCTGAGCTCCTTCCTGCTAGTTTCCTCGTTTAGCATATTGTCTTTCATGATATGTATCGTGAGTTTTCCTCCCGGAGCGGAGTTGCTCAGTGACACCACCAGTGTCCCCCAGCTATCAGATAAGGAGGTTAATAACAATAATACGTACATCTCATCATCAAACTTTGACTTCATACCTGTCAACTGATTGACAATACCTTGAAAATCATTCATATGCTCTGGAACACAACGATCATCTCTGAACTGCAATTTTACTACCTTCCGCATCATGGAAGCTTTATTCATCGCAGTCTTCTTCTGGTATATTGCCTCCATCTTTTCACAGAGAACAAAAGCATCGACGTCATTGGCCAGGTGTTGAAAGACACTTTGGTTGATGTATTATCTAATCAGACTAACAACTTTGCATTGTAGCAGCGCCCAAGCTTTTTGATCTTTATCAACAGGTTTCGTCTTGGTTACGATCGGCTCATATAAATCCTTACAATAAAGAATATCTTCTACTCTGGGCTTCCACATCGAATAGTTTGATGTCGTTAGTTAGACATACCACCAACGCTAGCTCCGTCTTCCATTTTAATTTGCACAGTAGTAGGATAGCTCTCCGGTTAAATTAACCAGAGTTCTGATACCAGTTTGTTAGGAAAAATTGGTAGAAGGTATAGCGAAAATTGTCCAGCACTTTTCCCTCACCATGGAGTTGAAATGAGATAACTAAATAGCTCAAAATAAATAAAACCGACACCAAGATTTTTACGTGAAAAACCCCCTAAAATGTAAAAGGGGTAAAAACCATATGACCATTGTGGTACCAAAATATCCATTAATGAGGAATTATAAATTTTGTCCTTAGACTTTACTAGAGGATTACAATCACCAGAATTATTCACAGTAAGTTTTCTTCTTTACCGGATTAAAACATATACCCATAAAGGATACCACTCAATACTCGAAACTAAGTATTTTCACTTCTCTTCTCATGATTTGGTGTGTGTGTGATGATTTGAGATGCTTTCGAAGTAACCTATTTATAGACTGAAATTTGCCATGTGAAGGAAAGAGCTCGAGGTGTAAAGGCGGCCTTGTCCTTTCTCCGATGCCGGCTCCGTTCAAAATGTTCAAGACCTTCGGCGTCGTCCGCGTGCAAAACATGGAGTTCTGAATTTAAATCAGCCATGGAGTTCTCTACAACCTCATTTCAACACATTGAAATACTAAGTGGGACCCACAAAATCAATAGCATCAAGTTGTATTTGCTAACTTTCCTTGAGCTTCCAACTCTTCCTCTTTTTTCTATTTTTTCAGTTTTATAAAGAGTGGGGCCCACAAGAGGGACAACCTACTAACACCTATGAATATTGTAATCGTTAGAAAAATATATATCACTCATGGAACTATGGAGTACTTTGAGTGAAAACCCATCTTAAGCTTACAGTGGAGAATAACGCGCTGCAAGTCCGTTTTCACGTTGACGACTCTATAGAGGGTTATATGATTTGATTCCATCACAAACTCAAGCTTAAGTACATGATAAAGGCCCATAAATATTCCTTACATCTCAACTCGAAGACGCGTTCCTCTATTATAATCATAGTTATCACACCGACCTGGCTGGTCGAATCATGACCCGATGCTCTGGTGGTAACGGTTTAATTAAAAAACCACATAAGCAATCGACCCAGTCAAGCCGAATTAAAACTAGTCAAACCCCAATAAAATCGGGTAAAGAACCGAGGAAAACCTTGCCAAAATTGGTTAAAAAATAAAATTTTTAAAATACAAAAATACATATTCCACTGTTTAAGAAAATGAAAAAAAAAAACTATGAGGGGATGGCTACTGTCAGACCCTCGCTAGCTCGATGCGAGACAGATTGCGTTGTGATGCTCTAGGGGCGAGCGAACCAAAGGGGCAAGATACATTGTGCTAAGACTTGGATGCAAGCGAAGAGTGTTTCAGGGGCTTACGAGCTTTGTCCCGAGTAAAGACAAGGCAAAGACGCGAGGCAATGTTTAGCGTGACGTTTGGACTAAGATGTGAGTGCGTTGCGTTCTAAGGACCAACAAACATTGTGAGATTCCTAAGTGATGACAAACGAAGATTGATGGCAAGTTTGTTTAGCACTGGGCTAAATTTGGCTTGGGCTGAGTTCAATATCAAGACTGGACTACTTGAGAAGGAGCAATGGTTGTTCATAACAGGTCGAGTTTTTACTGTTATGTTATATATGGGGAATAAGGTGTCCTAAGATTAAGCCGAGTCAAAGTTCCTAAGTTCATTCCCCAAGCCATGTGCGATGTTCATGAGCTTGCTTGGACGTTAGAATACTAACCAAAGTCTTGATTTGATTATGGCCAAAAGCAAAACGTGGATCGGGTTCGTTGCTAAGAGATCCTTGAATCGGGTGAGCAAAGTCCGAAGTCCAGCTGAGGAGGACGACATGGACAGGCCTGGTACAATGCTAAAATGAGAAGGCCCAATCAATTGGGGTGGATTAATTGGCAAACAAATCTTGTGAGAAGATTAAGGTATCTTTCCGGAAGATAAGATCAAGAAGATAAAGAAGATATTGTTAGGTTAAAAGATATTGTACTTGATTGTAATCAAGTTTAATGAAATTTTCATTGAGATACCTTTGTGTTATAAGTCTCTCAACATTGCTTATAAATGTAGTGTCTTTGAGAGTCGCACAATGATATCATATTGTTTGCGAAGAGTTTTGCATGCTCGGACCGAAAAGATCCTTTCTTATAATCAGGTTTATAATAAAAGGTTGACAGAAATATTGTAATCATCATGCGTGCTTTGGTTTCTATGATATTTATTTCATTCGTGTGGTGTGCATGTGTTCGGTAACTGAGATGAGTTCTCAATTGAGAGGTTCTCAACCCGTCGTTGCTCTGTTAGGCGAACAACACGCCGATGACCCAAATCGCTTCTGTGCTTAATCTTACGCCGTCGAGTCCGATTTTGGCTATTCCCAGCCTTGACCGACTTGTTTCCATGATCCGACGAAGCCCGCCGATGATTTTCCCTCCGTGGCCGCACCGCCAGTGCCGGTCTCTCCTTTCGTTGGCTGCGCCCAGAGAGAGAGAGCTTGGCTCTTCATATGTTTTCTTTTTTTTTTTTTTTTTTTTTTTTTTTTTTTTTTGTGTTACAGAGGAGTAGCAAGGGACCGGAGGAGGGTTGACTAGACTTTATATGCTAAAGGGGTATAATGTTATCTAATTATACTTTTATTGTTACATGTATATTTATACATGTTATTTGGTTATTCTTGTAGGTACTGAAAATGAGGACGTACTAGATCGTGAGTAGAAATTAAAATAGTTGTCTTTGCACGCGTACTTACAAACAATTGTCATTACCTATTTTTATTTAACCTAAGGTTATGGCCTATAAAATAATTTAAAACGTGTATGCATGTTTGGGTGTGAAACATGATTTACTTGACGTACTGTGAAATAAATAAATATCGTTGAATTTGTTGATTAATCTCGTGGTTATAAAACGCGGAATATGGCCTTGATAACGACAAATGTAGTTGCATGCACCTATTCTTTGCCTTCTAATCTTATGCATTCTATCATATTTCCTTAACAATGGTTTTGTAAACTTGTTATCTGGCAACTATCAAATGACGAGGCTACTATATCAACTTGTCACCTTTAAGCCCTTCCTCAAAAGTGATACGGCTCTAATCTAGGATGCTAAAACGCCATACTAAACACTAACCATTTAAGCCCTCTAAATGACCTAAGTGTGACAAATCTTAAAATCTTACAATGCATGCTACTGTACTAGTCAGAAAAACTATATGAATATTTTAAATTATATCCTAAAATTAATTATCCTATTTAAAATAGGGATCATGCCTATAACAAAATAAATACTTGAACCATTTGTGGTTATCCGTGATTGACCTGCTTGTATTTAATTATAGCTTATCGAATGAACTTAAAATGTCACAAGCCATTAAAAACAATTCATGAACTATATTACTTGTACGTGTGTTTGTTCGCATATCCAATCTTCCTAAAACATGATAACATGCATGTAATACTCGAGAATTTTGGAAATTTAGAAAACGAATATATAACGTTACGATTTCTAAATAAATTACGCTTAAGAGTTATAAATTTAAAAATCCAAGAAAATATTTGATTATTAAATCAAATATGAAGATGGGATATTTGGGGATGATTAGTTGAACCCGCCAATAAACATTACGAAAGAATAACGTTATAACGATATAACGTTATAAACGTTACGCGTAAGGACTAGCGATTTTAATCCCATAAATAATGGAATATGACTCGGGAGGTCATAATTTCGTATATGGGATAAATCTATCGATACAAATAAATTATTGATGAATTAATATTACGAAATTGGATGAATAATGGACTGAACGAGACGTATCGTGGGATAATTCTCACACCCACCTAATTCCCCACTCTCTCTCGCCAACCTCCACTTTGCCTCCCACTCACACCCACACTCACACACAACTACCATCACTGCCACCATCAATCCTCTCCATCGTCTCCTCTTTGGCCAACCAACGCAGCCATCATCTTCGGCCACCATCACCGCCAATGCATCATCTTCATCGTCTCATCATCAATCCATCTTTGTCATCATCGTTTTCATCATCACGATGCCAACATGAGCGCGGGACAACAACAGCGAGGGAAGGATCAGCGACGGCAGTGGCAGGAAGGGAAAACAGCAACGGGAAGCCGAGGGACGATAACCACTTCAAGGAAATCAAACGCGTTCGATGTAATTTCACTCGTCCGAGACGCCTCTTTATTCGTTCACACTATTTAAGCACGTCCGTGCATGTGTGGGATGTGTTTATGCTGTGCTTGATGTGTATGTAATGATTTGGATGCGTTATGGTGTGAATAGAGGGATCCGTGGCGTTGGATGGAGGTTTTCTGGACGTTCTGGCTGCAGAACAGTCGCGGCCATGACATCCTAAATCACGCCCTCGACAAAGAAAAAATCTGGAATTTTGGCTGGACAGGACATCGCGCCCACGACGGACTGGGTCGCGCCCACGACAGGCCTGTGTCATGACCACGACGGCCTTCTGGCCAAGAAAACAACAATTTCGTGCATCGAACCTTAAATCTAAATGCGTATTTAAGACATATAACCCATACGCATGGAAATATAACGTCAAACGTGCATATACGATCACGTTTAACATGTGGTGGGGTATTTGGGATCGAAATGAACTAAAATACACCCTTATAATGTATATATCCTCACGGAAAATAAATGAAAACGACCGCTAAACGATTAATTAAAAGGGAACGGGGGATGTGGAGCATAGTTACACTATCCATGTGAACTAATGAAAAGCAAACGAATAAGAAATATCCCTTCCTTGAACTGATAAGGACGGCATTGACATCCCTTGTGGATCCGTTGGATCGTTGGTTGTTTTCCTTGAAATTATTGAGAAGGTCAAACATGGTGCCTCTTCTTTGATCCATTGCGATCATGTGTTGCATTCCTTGAATAGCCTTGGTGGCTTGCGTTTGAGTCATTGCACTCCAATGTTATCCGTCTGAATCGTCGTCACGGGAAAGAACTAGCTAGGAAGCGATGGGCATCCCCCATCCTCTTTGCATGCATGCAACGGCTTCTACGTCGTTGTAACAAGGCTACGGGTTGGTCTCTGCAGGAAGACCCAAATTATCTCAATGCAGACAAACGATACCTCATTAAATGCGCACAAGAGGTGTAAGACAACGCACAGAGTAGGCAGGTGCGAAAACAGAATCTATTGGATAGCTCGGATGACGATTGACACTTTTTCTTATCTCTGTACTCCGAGTCGGTCATATCCTTGGAGTTGTCGCTGTTTTTGAGTCGAGTCATGCACCCTAAATTAATGCAAAAGAAAGAAATGACTCTTAAAAGCGATACAAAGCCATATAAAGCAATGAGAAACGATGATGTGTGATATGACGCCCATATTTTCCTATATATATAAAAATATTTTAGGAACTTTCGGCGGTCACCATAACCGTTAGCGGAAGTTCCCTGTAATTGGGATTCATACACCTAAGGTTGCTGAGCTTCATTAGCTCACGGTTATGTTTTTCAATTGCAGGTATGCCCCCAACAGCATCTGAAGGCTCTTAGTGTGAGCTTGCATGCATATAGATGATATCACATGCTTTGAATATTATAGCAGATCAGACGTCTGTATTATTTAATATAATAATTCATATGCATTGTTTCTGCTCCAATGTTGTAACTAAAATAAGTATTCGAAGTTGTAAGTTATGATTGTGGCTACTGTTTATAGTTTTCTTGACATCTATACCCCTAAACCCATTCGGTTTATTCGAGTTTGTCACGGATCGTGCCCGTGACGGCATAACGCCACGTGTCATCCGGTACGAAAATTTGGGGACATTACAATGCATAAGCTTGGAAATACGTGAATAAAGCGTGTTAACATGTGTAAGCTTGAAAATACGCGGAATAAAACGTGTTAACGTGTGTAACCTTGAAAATACGTGAGTACAACGTGATAACATGTGTAAACTTGAAAAAACGTGAAATAATGTATACACTAGGTGCGAAATACAGAAAACGAAAGCCTTGGTACTCATGCATGAAATCTTGTATTTAATCTCTAATTTATTCAAAACGTCTGCTGCATAGGATCTAACACGCATGTAATAAAACGTAATAGTCCCTTGTAATTAATATGTATCCTATTGTAATGGACTCGAGTTTACGATTACATGTTCTGTTACAGGTTGAAGAGAAGCTGAGTTGGGTTATACTAGTAAGGAGAATAAGTGCGAGTTTGAACTGTATTTTGAGGTTTCAATTGTAACAATTTTATTGTCCAAGACTTTGATATAATTCGCATTGATATAAGGATTATTTTAACATGGGATTTCTAGTTCTATGTTTTTGATATCTTAACCTCTTGTATTTTTATCGCCTTACTACGTGTCGTAGCGACGGGAACGTCACGTGTCACATATTCATTGACGATAAAAGTTGGGACGTTACAGATACTGAAAAATAGAATTCAAGTGGGCCTTCAATTACATAATAGCCTTTGGATCTGAACCTATAACCAACAAATCATCAACATAAACAGCCACCACAATCATATGAGATCCATGTCTTCAAACGAATAAATAATAGTCATTCCTAGACTACACAAAACCTCGATGAATCAAAGCCTCACTCAGTTTGGCAATACCATTGATGTGAAGCCTTTTTTAAACCATAAAATGACATGCTAACTTGCATACCTTCTTATCAAGGCTTGGAAAGCCTGGAGGTACCTTCATGTATACATCCTCGTGTAAATCACCATTGAGGAATAAATTATTAACATCCATCTAATGTAATTCCCAACTTCTAGAAGCAGTAAGAGCAATTACAGCTCTAAGAGTGACGAGTTTAACCACTGGAGAAAAAGTATCATGAAAATCAACACCCTCCTTTTAGTAAAAGCCAATAGCAACTAACCTGTCTTTATCCCTTTCAAGTGAGCCATCTGCATAAAGCTTCACTTTGAATACTTATTTCGAGCCTATAGTTTTCTTCCCAGGTGGTAAATCATATAAGTACTAAGAGGTGATCCTTTCATTATCCTCCCAATGAGAGTGCAAAGCAGCCTCTTTGTCCGACAATGACTCTGAGAATCAACCAAGATCATCAATATGACCTTTGGCTGTGGCAGAAAGACAACCGAATTGCCCTAAATTGCACCACTTAGGACCATCTTTATAATCATATGTTTTCAAATAGCCTAAAGGTTTGACAGGTCTAGAGGATTTCCTTTGGTCAATGGCTGATAAATTTTATGAAGGAGACTCAAGTGGGATATTTTGTGGAGGAGACTCAAGAAAATCATAAGAAAGATTGATAGGAATAAAAGAGACATAAGAAAAATCATCATGAATAACAGGAAGAAGAGAATTTTTAGAAATAATATCTATATCAGGAATAACAGGAGGAAGAGGAATATCTTCTGTTTTGAAAGGAGAAAATATTTTCATGAAAGATGACATCTCTTGACTCAGTTACGTGATGAATGACCAAATCCAACACTCGATATGCCTTTTTATTATAAGCATATCCAAGAAAACTAAAGACAACCTCTCGGAGAGAATTTATCTCGAGGTTTAGGAGCAATGGAACTAAAACACAAACAACAAAAAACTCTAAGGTAGCTATAATCTGGTTTGTGGTGATATAAAATTTCATATGGAGTTTTGTGACCAAGGACGGGAGAGGAAGTTCTATTGATGATATATGTTGGAGTAAGAACACAATCACCCCAGAACCTAAGAGGAACATTGGATTGAAAGAATAAAACTCGAGTCACTTCAAGAAGACGTCTGCGCTTTCGTTCCACAACACCATTCTATTGTGGCATATAGACACAAGTGGTCTGATTATGAATTTTCTTTGACAAGAAGCATTCCATGGAATGAGAATCACATAATTCACTGCTAATATGAGAACGTATGGTTTTGACAGTGGTATGAAAATGATTTTCCACTAACAGTATAAAAGCTTTAAGAACAGAGAAAGCATTATGTTTATGTGGCATAAGATAAACCCATGTGGCTCTAGAAAATCATCCACAATAGTAAAAAAGAAACGACGACCTTGTGATATATGATGATGATGATAACGATCCCAGACATCAATGTGTAAAAGCTGAAATACAGCAGTAGACTTTATTGAACTTCGAACAAAAGGAAGCCTATGTTGTTTTGCTTTTGGACACACGTGACATATAGAAGATGGCAAACTATGTATAGAAGACAAGCTGTCTATGTACTTGAATTCAGAACAACGCATATGTTCAAGTCTAAGATGCCAAAGATCCACATGTGACTGTCCTGATGCAGCGTGACAAGAAAATGACTTATCCGGAAATAATGTGTTCTTGGCTTCATTTAACCTCCCAGTCACATGATTAAGGCCTTGAGATTGCCCACCAAGCATCAGTTGCTTGTTCATTAAAGGGGTCTAAATCATACATAATTTGTCATCAAAAACAAGTTCCACACAAAATTGAGAAGATAGCTTGGCAACTGACAAGAGGTTGAACTGGAAGGTTGGGACATAAAGGACGTGATGAAGACTAAGTTCAGGACAAAGAGAGACAATACCAACAGGTAACACCTCAGCCCTTGTTCTATCATACATAATAATAAAACATGGACTAGACACAGGAGAATAGGATTGAAATAGAGTAAAATCAGGAGTAATATGATAACTAGCATCATTATCCACAATCCATTCATCTCCATATGATCACAAGTCTGAAGGCATAGGTTTTTATCTGGCAGCATACCACCATGGTTCGATTAGAATCAGAACCAGACTAAGAGATAGTACTCTCTTGACCACCTAGCTTGTTGAGTAAACCAAGAAGTTGTCCAAACTGCTCCTTATTCAACCAGAAGAATAGAGCTCAGAATCTCCCTTATCCAGAAAACCAATTCCAGAACCTCCATTTTCATTTACATCTCTAGGATTCGAATAAGAGTCTCCATTACCAGACTGTACATTCTCAGCAAATCTCCTTCCCTTTCCTACCTTATTTTCATAATGATATCTATGCAATTTAAAGCACCTGTCAATAGTATGTCCCTTATTCTTGCAATAGGAACAAAATAACTAAGACCTCTTATCATTCTGTCCAGTATAACCTCCAAGTTTCTGAGGATATATGTTCTCCTTATCATTCCATACACTCCTTGATTATACAACTTCTGATTAGAGTACAATGCAGCAGCTACAGACTGTATATTTACGATACTACACACATTCCTTTGCTTCTCCTCTTGCAATATCAAGTAATATGTCTGTGAGACAGTAAGAGAGGATTCAACATCAAAATATTTTCTCTAAAAGCCCTATAGGACTCATTCAACCCCATCAAAAATGGCATAAGCTTCTGATTCTGCAGCAAAGAAGTCAATTCTTTTTTCGATCCACAGGTACAAGGGGGAATCTGAATCATAACACCATACTCATCCCATAACCTCTTGATCTTCGTGAAATAACTCCACGAACAGATTTCCTTGTAAAAATTGACACAATTCTTGCTATATTTGGAAAATCTTCGCATCATTCGTCTTTCCATACCTCTGCTCAAACTCCTCCCAAATCTCAAATGCAGAGTTACAATACACAATACTCTCCCCAATCTCAGCCATAACAGAGTGCAACAACCAAGAAATGACAATACTATTGCAACACTGCCATAAAGAACGAAGATGAGAATCAGAATCAGGTTTCTTACAAGAACTTTTCACAAACCCTAATTTGTACTTCGCTACCAAGGAAACCTCAAATGCACGCCTCCAATGTCCATAGTTCTCACCATCAATTAGCTTTGGAGAGTGATCATTCGGATGATCAGAATGATGCAAGAGCAATTCGTGATTGGAATCGATCGTCGTTTTAGAAATCAAACTCAAATTGTTTATTCTAGTCGAAGCATCATTGATGACCAGAATTTGCCATCGATGAAGTTGCACATGCGAAAAAAGTTGCACGAAAATTTGACCCTGTGTCAACTACTTCCCCCTTTTCCTGCATTTCGTTTTAATTACTGAAATTAACACATACATTAGGTCAGGAAATATGCCGCTGATACTGAAGCTGCTGATATCTCCTGCAACTTCCAAAGGTCTTGCTGGGTCGGTATCCGGTCCGAGTCTTATGACTATGGTCATTGGTCACAATTAGAAATTCAAATCACAAAACGGTGCAGTGTTAGTGCACATCAAAACTTCGGAAACTTGCATCGTACACCAGCTATCTTTCTTTTCAGTGAAGCTGGATTACATACAAGCAAAAGGAGGCCGGAATTAAGCTGCCAGTTCATGAAGTAGAATGACCAGGAAAAGAAATTAGGCACCCGACTGCTGAGAAATTAAAACTTAAACACAACAGATCGATGTAGACCACCAAACATTTCCTCTCATTGCGTTGGTGGAAACTAGGAAAGATTATACACACTCAGTCACCATTGTTCTCACATCTTCTTCATGGACAGCTCAAATCTGCATCGTGTCGCTGTGACTACTTAATGAGCTCGAGATCTTCACAAGGTGATTTCACTTTGTCTCTCTACTCCGAATCAGAGTCTATATTACCCATGGCCTTGAGTCCTCTTGGTCTCTGTAACACATTAGTGCAAGATTGTAACCATGGAAGTTGAGCAGAAAAAATGAATCAGGAATGATTTGTTCTCAATGAAAATAGTAGGCAGTACCTTCTTACAAACTTTTTTCTCCCTAACTTCGTAACGCTCAAGAGTAAGATCACAAAGCCATCCTCCAGGGCACACCAGCTGCATCAAAACAGCCAAGTATATTGAATATATATGAGAATCCCAGGCCCAATACCAAAAGCATATTCAATATATAGAAGGCAATGTTATAAAGAGCAACTGCGTGAAAATGTTTTTGGGATATGCACAAAACCTCGTTCCATTTCACCTCAGGACAGCCTCTACAAAGTGAAAGAAGGAGATGAAGAAACAACGTACCCTTGATTCTCTACTACAACTCGTTGAATCACACACAAAAGTGCTTGATTATAACAAACAAAGCACAATGCTACTAACAAACCTAATCGTATGCTAGAATTAGATATAAAAGTGCAGAGGTGTCTGACTAAAGTTGGCTTGTCATCCTCGAGTGCGAACTCCAAGTCTATTGGCTTGTTGCTCTACGCATAGGTCACCAATCACCATAAGGGTAATTGAACTAGAGGAGGACGAGTACATTTTCAGAATTTGTTATAGGGGTTATTGAACTTGAAGACGATTACATTTTTATGCACGACTAATAAGTTGAAGAATGGTTCAAAGATTACATTTGTTGAAGCTCGAGCAAAAAGGTTGTTTTATCCTGCTAACATCTACATAAGAACCAACACATTCCATTACACGAAGAATCCATCTTGGGAAACAGATCCAAGATAGAAAGTTAGAACTGTAGCAATGAAATACAAAATTCATCCATCTTTAATAACTATTTTCGAAGAATCCGTTGCCTTGCACCATTGGCCTCACACTAGGCATCTCACTTTCACATACTCTATGGATTTCAAACTCTTAAGTTTGACAATTTAGAAGATATTAAGAAAGATTAAAGGAAGGAGACAGTATATCATTCAAGAACCGTCCCCATGTTTCCCTTGAAACGATTGTTTCTAATTCCACACTAAGGCGACAAACAAGCAGACTAAACTTGCTTATTGAAAGATTGATCAGCCTATATATAACCATGATCATTATACGTGTCCTAGTTACCTCCTACCTCCCAAAGTAATAACCTTTTAGCAAGCTCAATATCTCTATCATTTCTCTGATCAAGCCCAAAAGTTATGCAAAACCATCACAAACAAGAGATCTTCTCATCTTAGTAAGTTAGTAAATAAGTATTGATTCCTACAGCCGTGCAATAAATGATCAGATCTTCGCCTTTCTTTCTCAAGTGTTCCAGTCATCCAGTCTCTACAGTGATTCAATCTGTTGAGAAGGTTAGAAAATTTCCTAGCTTCATTTCTACCATAGTTCTTAATTTTAAGACAAAAAATAAAAGGAAAATTCATATTTCTAAAACCGGTGTCTGTCCATAACCTAATCTCAACGTCGCCCATCCACCTAACCCATAATCACGTGTGGCAAACCCAACGACAAACTGACAATTTAATCAACATATCTACATCAATAACCAAAATCATCAAGTATAGGTTGAAAAAGAACGAAAGAAAGAAAGAAAGAGAAGGCTCACATTAACAGTGCGCTGAATAAACTTGGCACGTTTCTTAGGCCGTTGGGGGAGCTTAGACCCCTTAATGGCCATGAAATCCTCCTCCTTCTCCTTGTTTGTCAACGCGATCACAAACTTCGGTGGCCACACAGCCGGCATTCCGTCACTCCCGGAGGACGATCCACCACCTCCCTTCTCCGATGACGCTGTCGGTCCACCATTTTGGTGGTTACTGTTGTCGTAATTATTGTTGTTGTAATAATTACCGTTATGATGACCGCTACCTTTCTTGTCGTGGGCCCGCTCCGGGGATTGCAGCAGCCCTCTTGATCCGTTGCTATGTCCTTTCATTACTGATGATCCCTCAGTGTTCCTGCAAATCATTGATCCCAAAACATACGTTCTTGATCAATAAGACAAATATCAAGCACAAGTGTTCTAAGAATAAATGATTCAATCGTATGCGATCATTTACTTTTAGAAGCGATGAGATTATTACATGGTATGAAAAACGGAATAAGGTAAAACGAGATCCAATGGTGAGTTGGTAAAATCACAAAGATAATTCAATAAAAAAAGGTACAAAACAAACTTAAACAACATCACGTATAAAGTTGACGTATCAAATCCAAGATAGATTCTTACACAACCGAAACCACACTCAGATTGGTTGTTTATTCCCAAAAAATATTACTCTCAAAGAGTATTGCTTAATACAATACGTATCAAAATCTACCGACAGAAAAAGAATAATCCCTTTAACAACTCGTAAGTAAATAATTAATATTTCAAACCTAACTGATCTAAATAAACACAACGTAAATTACCAGATTGCCCTCGAATTGTGTACAAAGATTGATGTATTTATTTTTCTTTTCAATTTTAGAAAGTAGGCTTGGCGTGGAGATGGATGAGGCGTTTCTCTCGGTGGATGTAATGGAAAAAGACGACGCAATTGCAATCGAGATGGGGAAAAGTGGGAAGATCGGATCGAATTTTGGTTAGACGTTAGCCGTTGGATCAAAGTGCCAGCTTTTTTTCGTGGCAAAGAAGAGAAAAGAAAAAGAAAAAAAAAATGGGCGGGGGAGCCACGTGTAGCAGGAAACGAGTATGCTAGTGGTTCTAAACTTCTAAAACTTAGAGGGCCATAAAGGCAGGCTGGATAATGGGAAAACAACGGAAACTGGACGGTACACGTGGCAATTTAATTGCTACTCATATCAGGGTATGTTTGACTTTTCGTTCAAAATTTCTGTTTTGAATTTTTGAAAGCGAATTTTAACGGTTTGATATGGATTTCTATTTCTTAATATCCAAAATCAAAATTAAAGAATTGAAATTAAAAAAAAAAAATCAATTGCACTTTACATTTTTTTGGATATTCTCTCTGATTCGTAGATTTTGGATTGAATCACTCCATCACACAAGTCCAGAAATGATTATCATAAATTAACCAATTAGAGAAATAATATCCAAAAATAGAATACACAAACGAATATATTTAACATTTCTCTAAAAAAAATATTTTCTAATTCCTAATTTTTTATACAAAATATTAAGATCATTTTTTCAATAATCATTTGAACTCTGATTTTCTTAACGATTTTCACTATGTTGAACATGTATTTCAAATAAGGACAATTTAGCAAAATATTCAATAGGAGTTTCAATTATGTTTTAATATTCAGTTTATTTTTTATCATTCATAAGCATGAAATTGTAACGCACACACGAATGATATACAGTTCATAAACTTTGAACTATCCGTATTTGACACATTGATCGCTCGAATTTTGATAATAAACATTTAACTCTCTAAATTTTTTAAAAAAAAAAACCTTAATTTTTAGCACATGACCTCCCCCTAAGTAAATATTTTATTATTATTTTTTGCACAAAACCCCTCTCGAAGGCGAGCATATGTGTATTTCCCAAGTTAAGGGGACTATGTGCCAAAATCCGAAACTTCAGTGGATTTAAGTGCTATTTTCATTAATTGTTTACTATTTATCAATACTAACGGATACGAAAATATAAGTGAAACTTTGATTAGCTATTTGTCAAATTTCAAATAACCTCTTAAGTTTCTTATAGGAAAATAAACTTAAAAATCTTAAACTATGAAAGTTTGACACATTGACATCCTCTATTTTCAAAATAAACACTTGATCCCGCTCCCTTAAGGGGCTATATGCAATTGTTAAGAAATCTATTAAACTTAGAATTCAAAGCAAAATCCTAATTTTAAAATCTTGACCAAATTTTATTTAATTCTTACCCTTATCAAATCACTAAACACACCACAAATCCTATCTATCCCAAACCCTTTGGAAAACCCCTCGGAGTTCTTACAAACTGAAAGATCCAGTGAAGAGATATGCAATTCACACGATCTTCCAATCAAGACCGAAATTATAAAGTCAAAAATCGGAATCCCAATCTCGAAAGGCAGAACTTGAAAAACTAATTTCAAAAGTGAGAATTTTTGAATCCCAATTTAGAAACCCTAATTCGATAATGTGTTAAAACACCGATTTAGCTCAATTCCATCACCGGGAACATCGAATCAAACTATAGAACTCTTTGACTTGTGTTAAAATTAAACTCAAAAAAGAAGGAGAAATTGTTAGAAATCAATTATTCATAAAAACCAACACAAATGATAGTTTAAGTTTTATATTTCAATCATACATCAGTGACGTAATTTTCTTATGTCGTTAAGACGAATAACGAAAATCTTCAAAATACGAGTTGAATAATAAAAAAAAATCAAATATTATATTTATTCTTGGATCGAGGGAGTAATAAACTTACGTTAAACCAGGAATGTTTATTTATATTTTGTTTATTTATTTATTTTTTAATACTCCTTTCATCCCATATTAAATAAAACGTTTTTTTCTACATCCCAAAATATATTCAATATTGATAAGTTTTATTACAAAAAATATCAAATCGTTATAATATAATCCACTAATTTCTTTCATAACTGATATAATAAGCTTCATTATTATCATCATAAAAATATTGATTTTATAATCAAATCAATCGAAATTTAATTCACTTATAAAACCACATATCAAGTTAAACTGATGTACTTATAGAACTTGAGACCTTAGGAGTAAAACGAAACCTGGAATTTTGAATCCATGGAGGACATATTTCCACGGTACCACCCACACCCATACGATTCCTCAATTATTCGGGGCCCACAGCTTATCTTTAACACTATCTGTGCTACTCCGCTCCAAACACGGCAGAGCGGTAAAAAAAGTCAATCACGATACACATAATTGTCGGAGATTATTTTTATTTGCGGTAAAATTGAACAATATGTCCATTTTCTCCGGAAAAGAACTCAAGTGCAATACTCATGCATCCACGAAAGAATAACGATTTTACATCTACCCTAACACTCACTACCTTTTGTGCAATAAGATTTATCAAAGCATTACTACAATACTTAACAATTTTAATAATTGATTTAAATATATCATGATAATTGATATAAATTCATTTTTTTAATTCGAACTCAGCTTCGGACAATTGGGCTCTCTAGCCAAACCCCACCAAACCATTTTTAAATAATTCAACCCATGCGCAATTTGAAGATGGAATGAATAAAAAAGTATAGTCATTAAATCCGGACAGATACGGTCGACCGATAGTATGATTGGATCGGTCCGATCAAAGAATTAAACATGCAATGAGCCGGGTTGATTCGGGTTGACCCGATCAAAACCAATCAAATTCGAAAAAAATACGGACGATTGAACCTATTAAAAGAAGAAAAAAATACTAAAAAAATATACATATAACTTATACTTTCTCCGTCCAAAAATTGTTGTAACACTTTGACCTGATACGCGTGTCGATGCAAAGTTTGACACGCGTGTAAGGACGATCAAACGTAGTTTTTTTTATAAATTTATCATGAAATATCTATTGTTGTATAAATTACGTAATTCAACCTAACACATACTACGGGACGATCAAATATGATTTGATATGAAAAACAAAACTTCTATTCATACGTATAAAATAATGCAAAATACGTGAGTGTTACAAGAATTATGAGACAAAAGTAATATAAGTTTATATTTTTACTAATATAACACTTATAAATATATATTTTAATAAAAAATAAAATATTAATAAAAATATAAATAAAATAATATTAAAATGATCAAACCGACGATTCAATTGGTTAAACCAATGACCGATTGATTCAGGATCTTATCCGAATCGATATCCGGATCGATATCTGATCCAATTCACATAAATATGTTGAAAAGGATGTTGCTCTATTAAAATTAGGAGATTGCTATACGCCCTCCCACTTCTCAACCCCCCAATAAAAAATCTATCCTACCCTCACCTTCACTCCGGCTTCCTTCCCAAACAATCCACCCCACATACATCTCAAACACATCATTTTACTTAATTAATATAACATTAAATCAAATAAATATTAATGATAAATATTATTAACATTAAATAATAATGAAATAATATTGATAATATTACAAGCTATAAAATTTATAATAATAATACTAAAAGCTATATATATCGTTATTAAAATATCAAAAAATTCCTCTAGGATATAACTTTTTCAAAATATTACGTAAAATAAACAATCCGAAAAAATGATTTTCATTTGATATAATTTGTATTTTTCCCAAAACAAACAGTCACCCCCACAACCAAATTATTCAATTCATCAAATCTCTACCAAAAGTCATCAAATTTGTTTTTAATCACTCCTATTTTATCTTACATATACAAATCAATCGATTTCCATCCATAAAACATCTCAAATCTTTCAATTTCATCTAAAATTCGGTTTCGATCGTTTTGAAAATCCTAACTACAAAATCATTGTTTTTTTTGATCGTTTTCAGTGATTGAATACTCTAATTTACTTGTTCGGATTAGAATAATTTAGTTTTAGGATTAGGTTTGACTGATTTTTATGATTTGATTTTTTTTAATAACAGGCACACTGTTCAATTTAAAACAGTGTGCCAGTGTGTTTTTTTATTTAAAAAAAATATGTTGAATATTATATAATAATGTTTTCAATTTCATGAATATGATATTATAAATTTATGTTCCAAAACCAATCAGGTTGATTAATTTCTCATTGGATCTTGGATGATTCGACCGATCCTCCATATTGATTAACTAGTTTGGCCATTTTCAGCCGCTTGCGTCTTGCAGTGAATTCACTTTACTGATAGAGGCTGATACCAGCTAGTTTAAAATTGGATGGATCGGTTGAAATAGATCTATAGAACATATTTGTCCTACTATGCAAAGAAAAAGAAGTTAAATTGAATAACCTGAAAATCATTAGTAATTTAGTATTAATCCTGCTAATGCAAAAGCGAAGAACGTGCCGTAAGATGATAAGAATTCTGTTATAAGCAGGATGTCTACTTTTAATGCTTCACAGTGTCAAACAGTGCGTCAATACAACGAAACAGGACACCTGAATAATTTTATATTTTTTTGATCTTGTTTTTTTATAAAAAAAAAACGAAGAAGAAAACATGTTATTTACAAAATAAGAATTTTTTTAATTCTATTCATATCATGTTATAAATTTTTATTTAAGCATCCGTTTAATCTCGTGATTTTTTGAAAAAAAAATAATAGACACACTGTTTGAATGAAACAGTGCATTTGAATATTTTGATCACGTAAACAAAATGACTATGTTTTTTCTAGTTTGTCAATGAACGTTTGAATCAATTCACTTGAATTTATACATGTAATTATCTTTTTATCAAAATGATTATAATTTTCTTTGCATAGTTCGAATAAAAAAATCCTAATTGATCAATTTCATATTTTTTTTTCATTGGATTTTGCTGTTGAAACAGTGTGGCATTCACGATTGATGAATGGAATTGAATTCGAAAAACGATTACGATTTTTTCATTGGATATTGGGTTTCGACCTTTTGGAAAAGCATAACTACCAAATTATTGCTCCTTGATCGTTTTCAATGATTAAAGACTCTAATTTACTTGTTTGGGTTATAGTAATTTAGTTTTAGAGTTGGGTTTGATTGATTTATGTGATTTGCTTGTTTTTTTTCTTAAAATAATAGACGCACTGTTTCATTCCTTCAGACGCACTGTTTGAAAACAATGTGTCAGTTCAATGAAACAGTACGTCAATGTTTTTTTTAAAAAAAAAATATGTTGGATAATATGTAATAATGTTTTCAATTTTATGGATATCATGTTATAATTTTTTATTTTTATTGATTTTTTGTGATTTTTCATTTTGGTTAATGCAGACGTACTGATTCAAACAGTGCGTCTGTATTATGTAAACAGTGCGTCTGAATTTTTTGATCATTTGAACAAATCGAAGTGTTTTTTTTTATCCCCAATTTCTGTCATGTTGTTTCATGACCTGACGTCTTGTTTCCGTTTGAACCGACGCTATGTCTCTTTGTGGCATTTCAACGAACGTCTTGCGGATGTCATTCTTAGGGCTTGCTATTCATATGTTTCAGGTGTATCAAGGATTCAATTTGCAGATGTGTTCTGTTTGATCTGACTAGGGATCGAATCCAATAGAAAAATGTTGCTCGGTTCCAAAACTCCAAGAGGTAAACATTGAAACAAAGATGCAGGAATCGTGCCAATGAAATTGTTATTGTGAACATCAAACACTGTGTTAGGTTTAGATTTGGATCATTTTTTGCTGATTCAATAGATTTAAGATTCGATAGTCGATTTGAGTTGATTTGAGATTTAGATTTGGAATGAGAATGATTTTGAATTTCGATTTGGAATAAGAATGCTTGTATTTTGCCGTGGGTTTGGATGGTATTGATTTGGGCAAGTCAGACATGTACCATATGGGAATTATTTTCCCGAATTGTACCGATTCGAAATTTTTTCTGTTTTTTTTATAGTTTTTGAGAATTTTTTCTTAAAATATTAATAATTTCAAAAATATATATTACTAAAAAAATATAAGTTTTGCTTAAAAATATTGTTGTGATACATAAGTCATAATTTCAAAATTTGTTGATTGTGTCTAATTTATATTTTCCTACATTATGTACATGAACTATTATAATAACATATATTGTAAAATATAATATGAAAATCACAAATTTTATCATGCAATATTAGACTTGTTAGAAAGATATCGTCGATTAGATAAAAAATATATACTCAATTTTCTTGATTTTACATTTAAAATAAAAAATAAATAAAGATTAAATTATGAGTATAACACAAACAAAAATTATATTCAAGGGATAATTTGAGAATAATAAGAAAAATACAAAATGGATGTACTTGGGGGGATTAGCAGTGCTCTTAAAATTAGAATGAGTTTATTTATTTTTCTAATAAGACCTCACCCGACCCACTACTACTACGCCTGATTCAGAAACCATTTTCAAAAGCTTTTTGCCCTGTAAAGGCAAACCCATCAAGCAAGTACCAACACAATTCTCCGCACAATGCTTTCATTCGGATCCACCAATCAAAACCAACCCGGCAAACCTTAATGCCATATCTGGATCCGAGCTCAAGTATGCTGTCTAAACTCATGAGATCAAATCACCGTTAATGTTAACAAAAACAAACTTTGTTGTTTCCAGATAATTGTGTACTAGTACTAATTACTACTCCCTCATACCAAATTTTTTATAACCTTTTGCCTAATCCGACCGTCCC
Source organism: Drosera spatulata (assembly GCA_035668315.1). Lineage (NCBI taxonomy): Eukaryota > Viridiplantae > Streptophyta > Magnoliopsida > Caryophyllales > Droseraceae > Drosera > Drosera spatulata. Next base: position 15,921 of record JAOVYX010016298.1, on the reverse strand, counting down.
ATATTATTTATAATGTTTTTCATAATTAAAATATATTATTATATAATTAGAAATTAAAATAGATAGAGTGAGAAATATTGTTTGATTAAGAATTAAAATTGATAAAAAAAACGAAAACAAATCTAATTTAAAAACATAAAATGAATATTGTAGTAAAAATTATCAGATGGAGTCAAAGGGGAGTATGTACATCTGGTCCAGCCACGACCCCTAAGTTGTATGCACTTAGCATTTATAACTAGAATAATTTTTTTTAACACTAAACATCATGTAAATAAATGATTCTCGATCTTAAATTATGGTCCAGCCTGTGCTCAATCTTCGAATTAGATTCCTATGATAACCTCTCTGATCTAATTGTTCCCGGATGCAAAATCCATCATAGTTCATGCCAAATCTCTATACCAAATTTAAAGCACACAACAAGAACGAGATTGGATCAGCAAGATAAGCTTCAAGGGCGTGTAAGCATACCTGAGGATGCGTTGAGTATACATATGTGGCCGAGCCGGAGAAGTCAGCCGCTGCCTGAGATTGAAGTGCCCGCCATTGCTCTGATGATTGCCATCATGATCAGCCCTGACCACCCGCCTGTCGACCCTAACTGTGGTGGTCCGGTGAACCGCGGGGGTGGAGTTGGAGTCGTCAACACCCTTGACTTGGATCTTCATACAGCGAAGCCTCTTCCTATTCCCCCACTGAAGCGTCTCCGATTGCGCTCTGATCAGACTGTCCCCTATAATGTTCCTCTCCCTTGCAGTCCCCGCGATGACGGCTGAGGCTGAGGCCGTGGTCGTGGCTGTGTTATTATTGTTGTGATGCTTAACCACTTGTTTTTCCATCTACATACACCTGTCCCATCACAGCACATATATGGTCACCAATCAAGGGACTGTTTATGGGTCTTGACTATACCCAGATTTTGATTTTGTTTTTTCCGGTAAGTTGAATGTGGTCAATATTGACCTCATCACCAAACAATAAGTGTTAATCAGACTATCAATTTACACAAACAAACAAGCGAGGCACAGCACTGGACCAGATCAAGCAATTCATAGACAAAGAAGAAAAAGAGGAAATAAAAGGCTAATAAGAAACGTGTGGCTACTCGCCACTAATCACCAATTAAAGCTCCATTTCACCATATTCTCCAACAATGAAAAGAAAATGAATAGAAAAAATCAGAGAAAAAACATCTAATTGCTGCACAAATAACTCTTGGTACAAAACAATAATGAAACTGAAATAAAAAATAAATCTGTAGAACTCTTGCAAAAAACATGGAGAATTAAAAAACGAAAAGAAAAAGGCGAGAAGCAAAGCATCTGAACATGAAGGGAGCTCGGATCAGATCAGATAACAGTTACCATCACGGGTCTGAATTCCTCATCCCAACTTCATTCCATCCATGGACTCAAACTCAAATATTGAGAAAAAAAAAATACAATATCAAACTCAAAATTCAGGCATAACTCGAAGAGCAAGAGGATGGAGAAAGCCTTGGGTCAAAATCCAGGTTGACCATGTCCGTTGATTTCGGTCAAAATTTTATGCGATGCTGATGGGACGTCTTGTCAGTGCGGATGATTAGTCGAGATGCGCGTGAGCTGGCCCGGACATCCTCGTCAAAAAAATAAAAAAATAAAAAATGGAGCAACACAGAAAACTTCGAAACATAACATTTCAAAAAAATGGAAATGCATTGCAATAATATCCATATCCACTCATAGCATTCTATTACCTAGCTCGAATGTCCACTGATCCTGAAATTGTCAGACTCACAGTGGATGTTCCGATGAAAATCTCCGGAGAATATAGCAATTCTTATCCAGGGATGAGTAGACGAATCGGAGAGAATTCGAATGGAGAGATCTCAAAAGCCGAGAGTCGAAATGCACCAATCCTTTACAGGTTCGCTGAATTTGTGAATAAATCTCTCAAAAGTTCCAAAATCCACACAATCAGGTCTCCGCTTATTCTTTGTCTCCAATTGTGATGTAGCTGTGAGCAAAATCAAACATCAACACGAAACCAAAATCAGAAAAATAATTCAGGAATACTAATTGGATGCCGAGTCAAAGTATTGTTTTTGGAAAAAAGCACATTCAAAGAACTCAAAATCAAATCCACAAACCTGGCACAAAATTAGAAATCTCTCCGATTTCTTCGATTGAATTCGCGTCAATGAATTCGTATTATAGATTGGATTTTGACCTGTCACAACGAATCAAAACAACAAAGCAAGATGGGTGACAAATCCAAATCAATGGCGATTAGACACTCAAAGAATTCTGAATCAAACAACCAGATTCACGCAGACTGTACGGAGAATGCACACACTCAACCACAACAGCAACAAGAAAAGCACTCGCCTCGAACACACAGCAACAATAGTCTCTTTCACTTCTCCTCCCAAATTGAATCGCAAAATTCCAAAACACCATCAAGGCCTCAGATCTACATCCATTTCAATCACAATTCAAAAAGATCAGCAGCAATCGAATTTGGCCTCAAATGACTTGGATGTCTCTTCGTTCTTCGCTGTTGTTTATTTTCCTTTTCCTCTTTCTTGATTACAACGAAATGTTCATCTCTTTCTTTTTCTTGATCTCTTTCTTTTTCATGTTTTGCAGAACTCAACACTTTATACCCACACCCGTTTCTTGCTCCTCTGTTATCAGAGCATCGTGGCCGTCCATCTTGATCAACGGTTACAGTACCATCATCTCACACTTACATACAGAAGACCGTGACGGAACAACTTGGACTATTTCACGGCGTGAATAGGTCTTGACGGAATCTTCGTCTCTCACTGCAATATTTCATTTTTTTCTTGCATCATCGTACAAGCACTGCAGAATTTACTACTCACAACCTTGTACTATCTCCGTTTTAAAAATATTATAATATTTTTTATCCGATACATATAATGACATAAGTTTTAATCAGTATTATGGACAAATAAATGTTGAGAAAATATGATGAAACCTTAATGATGGTAAATGTTGTTTTCTTAGTTCCATATTATTCGAAACGTTTCTTCTTCTTTTTTTTGTCGTTTTAAATTAAATGCTCCTTCCATTTCATAATATAAACAACACTTGTTTATTTGGATCGTCCAACATATTATATTTACTAACCTTTTCACATTAAAAAATATCAAAGCAATCATCTTCTGCTACAATACATCAATTATCTTCTCTCACAATTGTTACAATAAACCTCACTATCATCAAAAAAATATTCTTTTTTCACTGAATTTCACATGAATTCAACCCACACATAAATCTGTTAGAAATTTAGATCTAATAAAATTATAGAAGAAGCGTTAGAATCGTATCTCTTGTCATAATTGTTCAAGTACACGTTAATGGATGGAGAAGATTAAAAACAAAATACTAACGGGAACTTTTACTAAATCAATTTACTCTCAATTTAGATGGTGTGTTAAATCGAAGGAGAACACTCGATTTAGACCTGTATCCCAAATCAATTTATAAACTGTTAGTCATCATAACAGATTTTCTGATTTTGGGACGATATTCACGGGAATATAGGAGAGTGAAGATATGACGGCTAATTAAACTTATTCTGGAGATATAAAACTAGAATCACTAAATTAATATTAATAATAATATGTAACGTTCTAATTTTTCATTAATTAATAATGATACATATGACGCCACTGTCGTTGGGCCCAACGTCTCAATTAGGTAAAAACTATACATTCTGCTTTAGTCATAAGAATTAAGCTAAATTCACTTGGACATCATTAGTTTAAAAACTTTTGATGCACTGAATCATAACTCAGAATATCATCTTCGCTGTGGAATTTACATCTTTTTCTAGAATTAGATTATCTTTACCACATAAGTTATATCTAGCATCAAAACTTAGATCACATTTTTTCCCAAGCCTTGCTCCTGAAATAAAGAGAAGAGAAAAGACACAGAAAAATAATTGCTGTGAGCTATAGGAGCTCAATAACATGTCGGCCCCCTTATCAGGGTTATACGAGAGAGAAAAATAAGAAAAGAAAAAGGGAATGATCAGTTGGATCCTTTGTTCCAACACTTTGAGACTATCATACCAATCTGACATTCACAATTATCATCACAAGCATATCAATGATTCGTCCTAATCATATAAATACATTTAACATCATATAATAACGCTCGAAACCACACGTCAATCGACACTCCAAACATCATCAACGTCATTTACTACCATCATATCATTTTTCGTATAACAGTTAAGACCTCCATATCAAACAAACTGAGACAAGGACACTGTGACACGACAGGTCCCCAATCAAAGTCTCACGCACTGTTGCACTCAGCAGTTCACTTAAAATTTTGTTCTACTTACCGTCATATCAATCATATAGAAACGATAGACAATAAATACCCTCAATGTTATAATTGTGCCTTGACTTATTCAATTTCATAAATAAGTTCTCTTCAGTTTTAGCAAATGGGACATCCATGAAAGGGGATCAGGCAAACTGGAGCCAAGGGTCTCCTGCAGTGAGATACCCTCGCATCAAAACGACTTCACAGGATCGATGAAAGAATGTCACTACCAAGTTACTGTACAACACATACGATAGACACAACGCTCTTTGTATTTTATATCACAGAGTTAACTCATCAATTATGGATTTACACTCCTTTTACTCACTCATTCTTTTTATACCAATAATCAAGACATAACACAAACACACACATAATCTTATCACGACACATAGCAATTACAGACAGTATTTTACGTCAGCCACATTTAGTGATAACGTCCAAAAATTCCAATGCATATTATTATACTTACAGTATAATAATACGTATCGCCACACATAAAGAATCTTCACATGTACATGCTCAGTCTCGTTCTTAAGTGACAACAAGCAGCATCTTCAAATCCTATAATATAATAGGATATGCGTACTGAGACACGCCCTTGTGAATGATTGTTCATGTTAAGGAGTTAAGCATATTTGTTCGTACTTCTTGAAAAACCGCCATAGTAATATCATGTGGTGGTGTCATGTTTTGATAAAAATCTTTGATACTTATTTTGATAGTTCATGATGATGATTTTATATATTTATCATCATTAGAAGTATTTGTGAATATTTGAAGTTATTTCGGGGTCAAAACGGGTCATTTTCGGATTCTATCCAACATGACCCTTTGACACGTTTAAATCTATAACTTCTCGTATACGCCTCCAAAAATTATTTTGTAAAATTCTACAGAAACTAGACTCTATAATATTTTCATAGAATTAGAGTTTTCATCATGAAACCTTTTCAATAATAGCAGTTTGACCTTGGTAGATCAGATAATTTGACCTTACTTCACTAAACAGTTCATAAATCCTTGCATATATCTCCAAATCTAAATTTTTAAACTTTTCTGGAAACTATAATGCAAGAGCTTTACATTGATATAAGGCTCATTTTCTAACTCTTTCTGTGTAATTTCAGATCAAGTCACAAAGTGATCCTCATAACCAGTTTTAAGAGAATAATATATCCGTATATTTTAATTTATATTTTGAGATTCACAACTCCAAATCATGATCTATCAAATTTATCAAAAATTAGACATGTGAGGATTCAACATATATTAAAATAAAAATTTATCATAGAGCCTATGATTTTCTATAAAATTTCTAAACAAGATGATCATCTTATCTTATTAATAGTGAAGGATCCTCATTGCCTTGGAACCCTAACTTCCCCTCTTCTCCTCAAACTCTCATTTTTCTTTTTTTCTTGTTTATCTCTTCTCTTGCATAACAAGGAGTATTTTTATGTTTGTAAGAAGTTTTTCAAGAAGAAGAGAGCTCGTATTTATAGAAAACTAAATTAATTAAAATAATTTTAGTGGATAATTAGTAGCTATTTAGTAAATAATTAGTGGATAGTTAATTTAATTTAGATGGATTAAAAATTGACATACAGAAATAATAGTCAAAATTAGGTTTAGGTCATTTTCGTATAAATACGATATTTTCATATTAAGACCGTATTTCCTCATATTTGCGTATTAGGGTTGTATTTCATTCATATTTTGTATTATTTTCTTATTATATCATCAAACAAGCCTTTTAATCTCGCAAAATAAATTATAACATATGATTATTTATTATTCATGTTAATTATCGTGAAACTAAATTTTACGGAACTTTTTTCGGGTCCTTATCATATTTTTATCATGATTTTTTATAAATAAATTTTATAACCTAATTGTATAAATTACGACGTTCAGTAATATACTGTTTTTGTTATTATTTGAAAAAATAAATTATCTCAAATTTTTTTGAGTCTTTACATAATATTAGCATTCTCCCACTTGATCCAATATTTTTATCACATAAGCGTTAACCCCATAATATGTCTCCGCTCACTTAAGAAAAAAATTAGATACATAAACCATTGCGATATGACCTCTGAAAATGAGTACTATCTTCCATGTATCACAATGCATCATATTTCTTTAATATCCTTCCATATGTGATATCATTACCTAATGAATAAACCCATGTTTATTTCAGATCTAATGAATATTTTTATTCTCTACAAAATTAAGAATGCGCATTAGTGAATGAGAATAACATAATAACTAAATAAGAGTTTCATCATAAACATTGACTTTACAACAACAATCACATGATAGGAGTAAGTCCCATCCTAAGTACATGATCCTTATAACTTTTTGGTGGCATGTCTTTAGTAAAAGAATCAGCTAACATCAATTCAGTAGGGATATGCTCAATGACCACTGTCCTATCCTTCACACGACCTCTCAATGCTAAGTACTTTACGTCGATGGCCTTGCTTCGATCGCTCAACTTACAATTCTTAGCAAAGAAAATCGCGGCTGAAGTGTCACAAAAGATCTTTATTGTCCTTGCAATAGAATTCACAAGTTTAAGGCCAGAAATGAAACTCTTCAACTACACACCATGTGAGGATGCTTCAAAAAAGCAATGAACTCAGCCTTCATAGTGGAAATAGCAACCAAAGTCTGCTTTGCACTCTTCCAAGAAAGTGCTCCGTCAGAAAGTATGAAAATATATCCACATGTTGATTTACGAGAATCAACGCATCCAGCAAAATGCGAATCTGAATAGCCAATGACTTTCAAGCTATCAGTTCGTCTATATGTAAGCATGTAATCCTTAGTACCCTGAAGGTACCTAATCACCTTCTTCGCAGCTCTCCAGTACTCCATACCTGGATTACTCTGATATCGTCCCAACATTTTCACCGCACAGGCAATGTCAGGTCGAGTGCAACCCTGAGAATACATTAAGCTTCCGACAGCAGAAGCATATGGAATGTTGTTCATTTGTTCCCTTTCAAACTTGTTCTTTGGACATTGACTCAAACTGAACCTATCACCCTTCACAATAGGTGCTATACTTGGTGAATAGTCTTTCATCCGATATTTCTCTAAGACTTTATTGATATAGATTTGTTGAGATAGTCCTAAAATATCTCGAGTTCTATCTTTATGAATTTTAATGCCTATAATATAAGAGGCATCACCCATATCCTTCATGTCAAAATTCTTAGAGAGAAATTGTTTTACATCATATAACAGTCCCTTGTCGTTAGATGCAAGTAAAATATCATCTACATATAGCACTACGAAACAAATCTTACTCCCACTGACCTTCTGGTATACACATTCATCTTTGATGTTCTCAACAAAGTCGAATGAAGAGATAAGATCATAAAATTTCAAATATCATTAATGGGATGCTTGTTTCAACCCATATATAGACTTCTTGAGCTTGCATACTAAATACTCACCTTCACCAGAGAGGAATCCTTTAGGTTGTTTCATGTAAACCTTCTCCTCTAAATATTCATTGAGGAATGTCGTTTTCACATCCATTTGATGCAACTCCATATCAAAATGGGCAACCAATGCCAAAATAATTCGAAGAGAATCTTCCTTAGATACAAGAGCAAATGTGTGACGCCCCCGACTTTCCGCGCCGGAAGACACGTGAGCGTTATGCCGTCACGGACCCGATCAAGGAACTATAAACAGTAACCGAATTCATAGCTTACAGTCCCAAATATCTGTTTGGTTACAACATTAAAGCGGAAGCTATGCAGATCGTTTATTACATTTAAACGATATAGACATCTAATCAGCCACAATATCCAAAATACATGGATTCATCTATATACAAGCACGCTCTCTCTAAAAGTCTTCAGGTGCTGCTGGGGGCATACCTGCAATTGAAAAGCATAACCGTGAGCTAATGAAGCTCAGCAACCTCAGGTGTATGAATCCCAATTACAGGAAACTTCCGCTAACGGCTATGACGACTGTCGAAAGTCCCTAAAATATTTTTATATATATAAGAAAATATGGGCGCCATATCACACAACATCGTTTCTCATTTCTTTATATGGTTTTGTATCACTTTTAAGAGTCACTCCTTTCTTTTGCAATTAATTAGGGTTCATGACTCGACTCAGAAGCGATGACTCCAAGGATTTAACCGACTCGGAGTACAGAGATAAGATAATGTGTCAATCGTCAGCCGGGCTACCCAATCGATTCTGTTTTCGCACTTGCCTACACCGTGCGTTGCCTTACACCTCTTGCGCGCATTCAATGAGGTATCGTTTGTCTACATTGAGATAATTTGGGTCGCCCTGCAGAGAGTAACCCATGGCCCCGCCACAACGGAGTAGAAGCCGCTGCATGCATGCAAAGAGGATGGGGATGCCCATCGCTCTCTAGCTAGTTCTCACCCGTGACGATGACTCAAAGGATAATACAGGAGTGCAATGACTCAAACCCAAGCCACCAAGGCTATTCAAGAAAAACAGATGATCGCAATGGATCGAAGAAGGGACACCATGTTCGACCTTCTCAATAATTTCAAGAAAAACGACCAACGATCCAACGGATCCACAAGGGATGTCAATGCCGTCCTTATCAGTTCAAGGAGGCGATATTTCTTATTTGTTTGCTTTTCATTAGTTCACATGGATAGTGTAACTATGCTCCATATCCCCCGTTTCTTTTTTTATTAATCATTTAGCGGTTGCTTTCATTTATTTTCCGTGAGGATATATATATTATAAGAGTGTATTCTAATTCGTTTCAACCCCAAATACCCCACCACATGTCAAACATGATCGTTTATGCACGTTTGATAATATATTTCCATACGTAGGTGGTATATATCTCTAATACGCATTTAGATTTAAGGTTCGGGGCACGAAAATGTATTTTTCCTGGGCAGAAGGCCGTCGCGGGCGTGACGCCACGGTGCAGGCAAATTCTAAATTTTCCCCTCGTCGCGGGCGCGACCCAGGATTATCGCGGGCGCGACAGTTCTCAGGCCAGAACCTGCAGGAAACCTCCCTGTCCGACACCGAATTCCTCAATTCGCGTTTTAAAGCATCCAAACCATTCCACACACATCAAAGCATGCACGGAAGCAAAGATCATGTGTGAACGAATAAAAGAGATGTGTCGGACGAGTGAGGTTAACTCGAACGTGTTTGGTTTTTTTAAGCATACGATCACACAGATGGATCCGTTGCCGTCCTATAAACAACTTGCTGCTGACCTTCGTCTCACGGCATCGTGGTGATCATGCAATGATGATGTTGATGCGCATTGGTGGTGAATGGTGGCTGCTGCTGCGGCTGATGGACAGAGATGATGGAGAGGAAGTGATGGTGGGTGTGGAGGCGGACAATGGTGAGTGAAGAGGAGAGGAAATGGTACGGGAGGAAAGTGGAGGGAAAAGGTGAGGGAAATGGTGAGTTAGGTAAGGTGGGTGATTATCCCACGTTTCGTCCCACGATACTTCTCTTTCAGTCCATTATTCACCCAAATTTCGTAATATTAATCCATAAAAAATCTATTTGCGTCGATAGATTTATCCAGTATACGAAAATATAACCTCCCGAGTCGTAATCCATTGTTTTTGGGATTACAATCGCTAGCCCTTATGCGCAACGTTTATAACGTTATAACTTTATAACGTTATTCGTTCGTAATGTTTATTGGCGCGTTTAACTAATCATCCCAAATATTCCATCGTCATATTTGATTTAATTTATCAAATATTTTCTTAGATTTAAATATATAATCTTTAACCACGATTTATTTTAAAATCGTAACGTTATATATTCGTTTCTAAATTCTCAAAATTCTCGGGTATTAGAAAATATCTCATTATAATCGCTTCCCTCCTTTTTAGTGAATCCTTTGACAACAAGTTTGGTTTTGTAACTCTCAATGTTGCCCAATGAGTTTTTCTTGGTTTTAAAGTCCCATCTACAACCAATGGTTTTTGCACCATTAGACAACACTATCAAATCCCAGACTTTATTTGATGCCAAAGAATCTCTTCCTTCATGGCATTGTACCACAATGTGCATTCATTGTAACTCATGGCTTCAGAAAAAGTGTTAGGATCATTCTCAGCTGTAACATCATAGTCACACTCTTGTAGATACACAACATACTCTTTACGAATTGTTGATTTTTTTATTTTAGTAGATCTCCTTAATGTTCCATCAATATGTTCTTGAGGAACATCTTGAGCAACTACATGCTCAACATTTTCGGGTAATTGTTGAGCAAGTGGAACTACCATATCTATATCATCAGCTTGTGGAACCTCATTGATTGGTTATTCCACAACCGATGAAACTGGAGGGATGTTGTGCACAACAATCAATCTACAACTTGAAGTGGATGGTTGAACATCTGTAAAATTTTTCTCGATGTTAACGCCCCAAGATTGATCGCTCCCACTAATCAAGTCATTTTCTAGAAATTTCACGTTTCTTGATTCCATAATCCTAATTGTATGAGATTGACAATAGAATCTTGGCATATCTAATGAAATACCCACTTATAGTCTTTGGATCCAACTTCTTTTCTTATGGATTATAAATTCTCACTTCAGACTCAAATACGTACATGCCGTAAACTCGGTTTTCAACCTTTAAATAACTCAAAAGGCGTTTTAGCAATAGCCTTGGTTGGAACTCGATTTAATATGTACACAACCGTCTTAAGTGCTTCTATCCACAAGAACTTAGGAAGTTTAAAACTATTAAGCATACTTCGCACCATATCCAATAAGGTCCTGTTTCTTCTCTCTGCTATACCAGTTTGGTTTGGAGACCCCGGTATGGTGTATTGGGCAACGATCCCATACTTTTGAAGAAACTTTGCAAATGAACCAGGTGCTTGTCCATCTTCAGTGTATCTACCATAGTACTCTCCATCTTAATTTGCTTTCGCATTGTTTCTCTAATTCACTTTTGAATACTTTAAAGGCATCCAATGCCTCATTTTTATTATTAAGCAAGTAGAGGTACATGTACTTTTAACTATGCGAGTCCATATCAGGACTATAAATATTCGTATGTATGATTTCTAATATGTCTGTACTCCTCTTGTCACCTTTCTTAGACTTGTTGGTTTGCTTTCCCTTTATGTAATTCACACAAGTATCATAATCAGTAAAATCCAAAGAACTAAGTACTCTGTTATTTACTAATCTCTTGATTCGATCAATGGAGATATGTCCTAATCTCCGATGGCATAACATAGAGGAATCTTTATTCATAACATTTCATTTTAAACCAGCATTATCATGAACATGCATCGCATCATAAACATTATTGTCTTATAAATGTAAACAGTAAAAACTATTAGACAAAGTACCACTTTCAATAACATTAGATGTAAACGATAAAATGAATGTTGAATATGAGAAATTAAAGAAATAACCCAAAGGTACAAGTCTTGAAATCGATATGAAGTTCCTAGAGAAACTTGGAACATAAAAGGTCTTTTTCAAATACAAAGCAAAACCACTACTTAGGACTAATCTGCAGATCCCAATAGCTTTAACTTGCGAAGGTATCTTATTTCCTGAAAAGATGCTTTGTTCACTTCCCACTGGTTTCTTATGGCTTTGAAAGCCTGCAATGAATTTGAAATATGGATTGTAGTACCAGAGTCAATCCACAAGGTGTTGTGACCAACATCAGCCTATTAGATTCATAAGAAACACATGAGATTAGATTACCTTTCTTCTCAAGCCAGGCCTTACACCTGATACAATCCTTCTTCAGGCGCCCTTCTTTTCTGCAAAAGAAGCACTTGGATTGTTTCTTAATGTCAGCTTGGGCAGGTAGTTTACCTTTTCCTTTCTTCTTGCCTTGCTCCTTAGTCTTTCCTTGTGTTGCCAAATGAACACTTTTCCCATACTCCATAAGCAACCTTTGCTCTTCTTGAACACACATGATCATGAGTTCATTAATTAACCAGTTACTCTTATATGTTGTAGGATATCTTGAAAGGTGCATATTGTTGAGGAAGAGTATTTAGAATGTAGTACACAAGAAAAATATCAGGAATCTTAACCTTCAGGTACTTCAGCTGAGCCACAATGTCCCTTATCTTCATGATGTGCTTGCGCACACCTTTCGCACTAGTGAGCTTTAGAGACGTAAATTTCATAATCATGGTCATGACATGTGTTTTTTCTTCTTTTTTTTTTTAAAGGCTCAAACTGCGAATCGATCGCCTTATGCAAGTCTTTCACCTTATTATGCTGCTCGAAAGAACCACGAATGCTATTAGATAATTTGGTCTTTATGAACATAACACAAAGACGAGAGGCACTTAAAATGGAGTGCTAGCATCTGTAATCGCGGGTGGTTCATTTTTTCTGATCCAATTGTAGAAGGATCATATCCTTCCAAACTTTATAATTATTATCTTTAAATTCGGAAATATTTATTTTAAAATCAGAGAGATTTACAAGTTGTGAGCCTACATAACAAACACACACATGCTTACTAGCTTGAGGCAAATAAACAAAATCATGATTTATCCAATATAAATCATGTAAACAATATGAATCACATAACATAGAAATTGTCTGCGGGCTAAATTTCTAATTTAAATAGATTCATAATACTGAATAATGAAACTAACAGATTATATTTCTTTCTTAATACCTGTAGACAAATTAAGAAAATAATCTGATATAACATTTTAATTAATTATATTAATACAATAAAAATCCTTGTGGGGTAAAATTCATTGTATTAAAATAATTAATCACAATAATATCTTTTACCAAATATGTTCTTGAAAAACTTTATATGTTTATTTTAATTAATGAGAGATGCTGTGGTTAACCTCTAATCAATTAAAATAAATAAAGATGACAAGATATGAAGATTTTTTTTTTAATGGTCCAATGATTATAATAATCTCAAATGTATGATTATCACAACCGAATCGAACCTCAAACATGAACTCAAATTGGGTATTTATGCATCTAATCTAACCCATTGTGAAATTCATTGACCAGAGTCCAATTTCAACCTGGCATAAATACTACTGTACATGCCCAATATTTTATTAGATAAACAAGCACAAGCTCATAAAATTGATACTGGACACAATATCCGACCTCAAGGAGACACATCATACTCGCTGCCCACCAAAATTTAATATTTGTTTCACACAGACGCATATGCGATATTCCCATCTTGAATTCATTTTGGTCAGGCAAGTTTTCTAATTAAATCAGTGACCTTTAAAGTATCAAATTCATATCCCAGTGTTCGGATTCATAGATTATAGATCTATCTACTCGGGATGTACCAAACAACTTGACATAAAGGTTGCTCTGAAACCAACTGTTAGAAATTTGGATCTAATAAGACTGTAGCGAAAGCATTAGAATCGTATCTCATGTCATAATTGTTCAAGTACACGTACACTGAATTGAGAATATTGAAAGCGAAATACCAATGAGAACTCCTACTAAACCTATTTACTCTCAATTTAGATGTTGTGTTTAACCGGAGGGGGCACTTGATTTAGATCTGTATCCCAAATCTATTTATAAATTGCTAATCATCATAACAGATATAGATCTGTATCCCAAGTCTATTTATAAACTACTAGTCATAATAACAGATATTCTGATTTTGTGAAGATATTCACGTTATATAATAGAGTGAAGATATAACGGTTATTTAAACTGATCCTGCAGATATAAAATTTGGATCACTAAATTAATATTAATAAAAATATCAACAAAATCTGCGTGCCGGCTCAAATTATTGTCTATATTATAAAACGAAGGGAGTAAAACCTTTCTTTTTTTCTTGATATTTTAACATAAAATGAATATCAAATCAATTTCATCTGTTACGGTACATCAACTAAATTTTCTTTTTCAAGTACTCCCTCTGTCCCATAATATAGCGAACAATTTGACCCATAATTTAAAACTGGACTAATCAGATCGGTTTAATCAATTGAATCGTGACCCGGTGGCTCGATGGGATCAGTCCGAACAAAAAATCGACCCGGGTTGACCTGGTAAAAACCGATCAAACCCGGACAAAAACCTAGAAGGTTGAACTGGTTCAACTGGAGGGAAAAAAATCCTTAAAAATATATTCAAAAATTCCTAAAAAAATATACTTATAATTTATATAAATTATACTTTTACTTATATGACTTATGAATATATATTTTGATCAAAAATAATATATTATATTAATATAAATATATAATATCAAAATGAACGAACCGACAATTCAACCGGTTGAACCAGTGACCTATTGACTTACAGCCTCAATTGGGTCGATGCCCGGTCAGGTTCTGATAACTATGGTTTGATCCGACACGCGAATTTATGTGCGTGTAAAATTTTTGTAGGATTTGATGAAGAAAGGATATTTTTTAGTGATAGTGGGTAGCAAGTGGGGCTTATGAGAGAAAATGAGAGGGGAGGAGGAAGGTTGTGGTGGGTGTATTGTAATAGATGGTGATTTATTTTGGTGTTTTTTTATGTAAAAAGATTACTAAACATGATATGTTGGCTTTATTTTGGGACGGTTCGAATAAAAAAATATGGTCTATAATATGGAACGGAGGGAGTACTATAGTAAACTCCACTGCCAATAACAAAATATTCTTTATTCATCAAAATCCATACAAATTCAATATACACATAAATTTTCCGAATCAGATCAAAACGTTTCGATTAATATGAGACGAAAAGAATATACATTACAATCATGGACCAAAATAAAATTTTAATTGTTTCGTTTGGGGAGTAACAAAACACCTAAAATAGCGTGATGAATAGCATAAGATGAGAGAAACTTTGCAAAAATATAAAATAGAAGGAGTAGTTTTTATCACAAATTGATTTGGCATAAGTATTGGTTAAATTTTATGTCATTTTTGTATTTATCAATTTACTCATTCAGGGTAGAGAGTGGAAAAAAGAGAAAGAGATGAGAGAGAGAGAGAAAAAAATGTTACTCTATGTTTTAAACTTTAACAATCATTGAGGATACCTTAGGGATGCATGTGGGAGAAAGAGGATTCATGTGTTAGATGTGGCATAGAAAGACTTTATATGGCCTGGATAGGATTGTAGTTCGAATTGCGTCAATCCATGAGGGGATTAAGAGTGTAGCTCCACTTCATGGTGTTTCTATCTATCTATGTCATTAAAGTGCATGAATAGTTGTAAACATAGGTTTCGGCCATAACAGGTCTATAGAGATTGGACATTGTAGTTGATTCAATAGCATGAGCAGAAAATGTTTTGGGCAGTTGGCCTAGTTGGGATTGCTTTGGTCCAAATTCTACGGGTTAGCCTCCTTGTATGCATATGGACACAGAACGTGACTTCCTCAAGTTTATCACCTTGTTCAATATCCAACTTTTTTTTTAAATCCCATTTCATCATTTTTTTGTCATGTAATCACCATAGATATTACATGATCATCATCACCATAGCAACTAATCATGTTTTTATTCATTCTTATTTGGTCATTATATGATTATAACCATTTAATATATGAATGAATAT
>JAOVYX010016297.1:0-25133 GCA_035668315.1 Drosera spatulata | reverse complement strand
TATTCATACTTCGTGCAAAACCATTAGTACTAATTGTGAGTGTTTGGAGTTGTTTTAGGATCAAAACGATCATTCTCAATTCAAAAGGTTCTGAGATGACATCCGGACCTCTAAGTCGAATATCTCGACCTCTGGAATGGGTGTCTCGGTGTTTGGAATGAACGTTCCTGTCTTTGAAGTGAGCTGCTTGGCCTTTGGAAGGAGTATCCTAGATTCTTGACCTTTCGTCGTATTTAAATCTATAACTTATTGTATACAACTCTAAATATTATTCCATAAAATTCAACAAAAACTAGATTTCATGATCTTTTCAGTGACATAAAATTTTTATCATAACACCTTACCAATAATAACAGTTAATCAATTCAAGTTTATATTTTCTGATAGTTCAAACAGTTTGACTTTACTTTATTAATTAGCTAATAACTCTCTACATACAAGTTTAAATAATTATTGATAAATTATTCTGGAAACTAAACTTCCATACCTTTTCATTGATATAAAGCTTGTCTTTTAAAACTTCCTATATAATTTTATATAAAGCAAAAAATTCATCTCTGTAACCAATTTTTACAGATTAACATATACGTATATTTTTATTTATAATTTAAGATTCTCATCTCCGAATCATGATTTATTAACTTTTATAGAAACTAAACATATGAGGGTTCAACATATATAAATATCATAAATTATTAAAGAGTGTATTATTTTTCATAAAATCTCTAACAAAAAAAATTACTTTCTCTCAATGGTGGTAAAAATGCCACAAAGCTTCAACAATTTTTTCCAGATTTTTTGGCCTGATTTCAAATACGCATAATTTCTTCGTTTCTTAACTAAATTGGGTGATTCTTGATTCATTAGAAACGTCAGGAAGTTCTCTACAATTTGGTTTTAAGGCTCATTTGCTGAATCAGGCTCTAACTTGGGTCAAAACATGTTCTAATGTCGAACATCAAAGTTGTCCAAGAATTGGTATGGTTGGTTTGCTAATTTTTCATATTTTACCCAATCAATTCAATCCTAAATGATCTAAAATTTCATAAACATAACATTTATTTAGGTCTTGTCATGTTTGTTCAGTTTTAGGATTTTTTGATACATAAAATCATAGGTTTCCGGATCTCACGAGCATAACTCGTCTTTTAACTCATAAACACATTTCAACAATCCGTGTCTTGTTTTCCTTACCGTTTCTTTTGTTATTAGCTACAAATGGACTGTATGAGACTAAACTATGAGTGTCGCGGTGCTTACCCTCTTGTTAAAACATGGGATGATGGCAGTGTGATAATGAGGCGTGGTGGCGCATCGGCTTCCATGGTGAGCGGACAGCTTCCGTGCGCGGAAAAATCAACAGTGCAGCGTCGAAAGGGAATTGCAGAGAAATGAAACGGAGGGAGTATGTTATATATATATATATATAATTCGAATTCATTCCCTCGTTTGTTTTTCATCAGTTTATTTTTATCCATATTTCGTTATGTTATTTTATCGAAAAGTATGTGTGTAAATAGACAATATTATTTCTAATTTAGTGACATTTGTTTTGTCGAAAATTTCAAATGTTTTTGAAACTGTATTTTAGTTGCCCAAATACGTTTATTATATCGTTATAACGCTACGTCATAATGTTATACGTTTATTATGTTTAACACGTACATTTATTAAATGCGTACGTTATCGATTATACAATGTTACGTTTAACGTTATATTTTATTCATTTGTTATATATATATATAACGTTTTGTTTAACGTTATATTATATGTTAATACTCCTGTCAAATCTTTGTATATTCGTATATGGATTTGACGGATATATATCATGACGTATCTCATCCCTTTTCTTCTTTGTATATTTGTATATCCATTTTTCTTTCCACTTTTTTCTTTGTATATTTGTATACTGATTTTTCTTTTGTATATTTGCGATATAAATCTGTGAAGAACTTGTGCAATTTAATGCAGATGCGATGGATATTTGTTGGTAGTATGGGTTTGTTGGGATATTTTATTTGGTGACATGCTGCTGTTGCCACAATTGGGGCGGTTTTATGATCGTTTGTATTCCTCGAGTGAAAGCGACGTTGCAGTTTTTGTGATCCAACGGCTAGGAGCCTTTGCTTTCCATCGTACCCTTTCCACCGTCCGATTACATAAGAATATGTCATCAAATGGACTGGGTACCGTAATTTTGTACTCGTTCCGTAACCAATTATATTCTCTGTCTCATATTAAATATAATATTTTTAATTATTATATTATTCAATATATATTTTGGAAAAGTTTATTTAATGTCTTAATGACACAAGAAAATTATGCTACTTACGACACATTGTAGTACATAACTTAAATTATGATTAGTGTTTCATGATAATTTTTCAAAAAATAATGTTTCATCATCTTGTGACGCGAGTCAAATTTCGTCTCGACATATATGTTTTTCAAACGGTTGTCAATAATTCAGGACGGAGGGACATACAACTTTCAATCATTGTACTATTTAATATGTATTTTGAAAAGTTTCGTTTGTCATCTCAATGACGTGAGAATAGTATGCTACTGATATCAGATTGAAATGCATAACTTAAATTATCATTTGTATTTCACGAAATTTTTTCAAAAAATGACGTTGGATCGTACCGAGACGCGAGTCAAACTTCGTATCGAACAGTGTGTTTTTTTAAACTATTACGTTTAATTTGGGACGAAGGAGATAAATTACAACACTCTTAAAAATAAAATATAAAAAAACAAACAGGATTAGTTCAATTATAAACGATCATTCCTTGATCATAAAGTTGAAGATTCGATAGATTTGTGGACATCAAGATGCTACGTACATTTTGCACAATTCTTTGGGAATATTTCATGACATTTGTTACTATCTTTGTCTCATAAAAAACGCAACGTTATCTTAGATCAACGATAAAGTTATTCAAGTTACGAATTATCCGCTTGACGATTAAATATCTTTTTACATAAAATTATAATGAAACGGTAATGATAATTTAAGTTATGTATTTGTTTACGTCGTTAAAACGAATAACGAAATTTTTTAAAATATGTGTTGAATAATATAATGATGATATAAAATTATATTTTTTAATGAGAGAAAGGGAATAAAATTTCAACATTAGTAATCCGACTAAATTGAATTATAGGAATAATTCTTGGAAGTTTACGATACAAGCTATAATTAGATATGAATCACACTAACGTTGTATGACATAAGCATGACAAATTTACGTGATGATACTTGGTCGTCACTTTATCTGAATGTTCCCTCGCAACTAAGCAATGGGGATGAATTCGATGAGAAGAAGAACCGTCAAAAACTTGTCAACGAAGCCATTAAAAAGGCTTTGAAAGCGATGGGTGACCTGCTATGTTATGTGTGAGGCAGGCAGTCATGCTTTCATAATCGACTTTACAGGTCATACAAAGGGCTCAGTGTACGTTCTAAACACCAGTGTTGTCAAAATACCGGTCGGATTCGGTCTGGGCTTCGAAGCCCGGCACTATTGCTCGGACGAATCGGCCCGGTCTGTGAGCCTTGGTTGATCCCAATCCGGCCTGGCCCATGATCCGAGGTTCTGATTGATCGGACGGGTCGGGTTTTTATCCGTCCGTCCGATCAACCGTAACCCCTTTTTAGAAAAAGAGCTGTTGGTATAAGTTGGTGATCTTTTTTTAAAATCGTTGACGTTTTTTGTGAAAATTATGTGTTGAAAATTTTGAAAAGTTGAAAACCATCAACGATTTTTGTGAAAACTGTGTGCATATTTTGGGCAGAACGCTGAAAATTTTGAAAACTGTCAACGTTTTCGTAAAAACGTCAACGATTTTTGCTATATATTTCATATTTTTTATATTTTTCTCGGGCCGAGCTAAAGTTCGTTCGCCGGGCCGGATCATGGCTTGATTGGGGCGGGCTGGACAATTCAAGTCCTAAATCAATGTCCGAACCGGCCCGTGTCCTTGGACCGGGCTTCGAAAAGCCCGTCCGATCGCTATTGGACCCGGCTAAACCAGGACAAAACTCGGACGGATCGGACCGGACGGACGGACCAAGCCGATTTTTGACAACACTACTAAACACGTCACATCAACTTTGTCCTTCGGTGGCTCCACAAGAAAAAAATCAGGGGGAAGTTCAATGATCTCACGGAGCACTTCCGTAACACCATTAAAAAATAGAGATTTCATAAAATACTCAATCCGTTTCATATTTATTAAAATATTTTAATTTATAACGAAAATTTATATGAGTTTTAAATTTATATGAATTTTGATAAAAAAAAAATAATATTTTTTTTTATGATAGTGAGGTTTATTGTAACATTTGTGAGAGAAGATAGTGAGTCTATCATAGCAGATGAAATTTATTTCGCATTTTTTTTATGTTAAAAGATTATCAAAAAAAATATTATAATTCTTCTGAGACTGCACAAATAGGATAAATTATAACTAATATGGGACTGAGAAAGTAATAAAAATAAAATGACGATGTGAAAACAAATTTAAAAAATATTAAAAAATATAAAATTTATATTGTAATATATAAAAAATTGATAAAATTATTATATTATTTGAACATTATCTATTTTTATAGAATAATTTATTATATTATTATTTATAATCAAGAGTGCAAACAGAAAGAAAAATTATAGCCATTCTAATACAAGTGCTAATGTGCTAGTATCATTCATGTCATTCGGACTCATTTCTAATCATCCTAATGAAGCATCATTCATATTCGCAGGATTAAAACATTATTTTGGTTATTTTTGTCAGGAAACGCTGTTGTTTAATGATAAATAAAACTATTACTATAAGCTTTTTAATGCTTAAGTAGGGAAAAAATGTTTTATCAGTGAAAATGTGAAATCCTTGTTCTGTTCACGAGGAATGCCAAGACAAGAGTACCTGATTGGGCCGCGAAAAAGTTTTTAACTCTACTTACTTGCAGTTGTGGGCTGGGCTAGACTGGGTGTGCGGTTCTGTAAATGGAGCTTATGGGCTATTCGGCCCACAACACCTTTGCCATGTACCGCCCAGTCTATTGGGCTTCCGATGTAAGTACATCATGATTCATGTCCCTGCAATTGAGCTGCTTGTTAACTTATGGGGCATTTATGTGACAGTCAAATTCACTAACAAGTTCATGATCCATAAAAAGAAAGAAAACAAGTCATCACAGAAAAGAGAGCATGTCGCTAAGTCAGCACCTTTGTGCAAACATGACCAAACTATAGAGAGCACGGCCAGCACTTTTGAACATGTTACATCGTTTTAACGTTGTATTGTGGCAAGATGTGTGCAACAAAAAATTTGTCCATGATAGACATTTCATATTTGCCATTGTAGTGGTACAGCCATAAATCTTGCTGGGATTGATAGGGTAATTCTGAGTATCCCATATCTAATCCCATCAGGAAAAGATCCACAGAGGATCACAAATTCGAATCTAGAGGAGACCAATAGTATAACAAAGTTACTACTAAAAAGGAAACAATTTGGATAATTGTTTGGACAGTAAAGCTTTTTCAAATCAATGGATGACACATGTATTTGGGGCATTACAGAAACAGGTGAACCCCAAGACTAACTATGAACCTATTCCCATACATGAACTTAAGGCATCACCAGTACGTTACAGTAAAAAACTTGAACATTGACTCTGTGTCCCCACCCTTGCCGTTTGTGCTGTTAGATTCATCGTACAAATAATTAGCAAATTAATCGCCAGGAATCGGGCTCATGTAATGGTTGCTTCGTCGTAGATGTCACCTACCTCGGACTGTTCTCACCATATACCCATTCACATTCATTCATTCACGAATACGTGCTGCCATGTCGAGCCAAAAATATTAATAAAGGGAACTGTTCACATGTGTAGACCGGCCGTATAAAGTGTATGCGTGGGAAAACAAACATGTAAGCGCATCGTAACATAAAATAAACAACAACGCGTCTTTTTGTCCCTGTTTGTAAGCCGACAAGGCAACAGTTCTTATATTTCTAATTGGTAAATGATCACCGGAAACACGAGCTTCTGACCAGTTTAGGAACACCGACTTGTGAAATATTGCACCGCCTATGATATGCAGCGAAGATGTTTTAAACAACTTGCCAGTTGCCAATGGATATCCACAACACCATGAACACAAAATCATTATCGAAAACAAAAATAATATTACACTTTGACTGTATAATGCCAATACTTTACATGCATATAACGATCAGAAGTTGACATTCCCGCTAACTAATAGGCTTGAACATGCAACAATTGGGAAACCCTGAAAGAGCATCCGATCTTTCGCTATCTGGCTTTAGATTTTACATGGCTCATTCCATGATTGCTCGATGACACAAACACTCTTCATAAGTTGTACAAGAATTATATGTCTAAACACTAGGTCAGAATTGGTATGACGGGTTCAAAATGCCCACCGGAATCCACGACAAATCTATCAGATTGCTGTATCATATGGCTCCAATTCCTCAAATCACCATTCAGACACCCAATTGCACCATCTTGCTCCGCATCAATGCCCTCAATGCAGAACATTCAAATCAATTCCAACCCAATCCTTTCCTATAATCAAGAATCAGAGTCATCTCGCCATAGATTTACCATCACCAGCACTGATCAGTCTCCCAATTCCGCCTCGTCGTATACCCCGAAAACCTCGACCTCGACCCCGAAGCACCCCCAACTCCGGCCAACCCACCAGCACCACCACTACCCCTCAGCGACCGGAACAACAAATCCCGATCATAACTCGCCCGCTTCCCCGCATCCGACAGCGTCAAATACGCCTCGTGAATCCGAATAAACTCCGTCGCCGACCGATCCTTCTCCCCATCGTCCACCACATCAGGGTGACAAACCCTGGCAAGCTTCCTATACGCCCTTCTGATCTCATACGCGCTCGCCGTCGCCGCCACCTCCAAAACCTCGTACAAAGTCCCCGATGTCGACGGCCGAGCCGTCGCGGACACGAATTGGGACGTGCTCGTCTGCGGCTCCGTCGTGGTGGAATACGAAGTGGCCGCTGCCTGGCAAGGAGAAAAACCAACCCGATTTCTTATGGGTCGGGTAGGGTTCGGGCCAAAAAGGGTTGACTTTGGGAGAGAAGATGAGGAGGGTGTTGTGGTTGTGGGCAAAATTGACATTGCCGCCATTGATTTTTGATTGATGATGAAAGATGAGGTTTTTCTGAGACGGAAAAAAACGAGAGGGTTTGTGTTCGTGATATTTGTGAGTGTGTGTTGGGGTGATGAAATTGGACGTGTGAATGGGTTTATATAGAGTTAGGGGAAGTAACCATGGTTAAGGGCTTTGTGTTTCTAGAAGAAGGGGATGTGTCATGTGTGGTTAAAGTGTCTTGTGTGTGTGACTGTGTGTGTGTGTGAGGTGGTGTTGTTTTCGTGCTTATCCGGTGCTGAATCAGCGCGTCTATGTGGGATTTTGGGGTGTGTGGATAAGAGGGGGGTTGGGTTGCCTTATTTGACAGTTGGAATATTTATTGTTTGGGTTTTTTTTGGATTTTATAATAACTTTGGTCGCTTTCGGTGATGTTGTGGGCCACAGATTCATCCATGGTTTTTGAGGGAAAAAATGGGTAGCACATCGATCGTGATAGGGTCATTCTTCTAGACGGATTGAGCTTAACCGTATGAACATTTATATATATAAAAAAAAAGTACGAGCATGGTTTTGAGATTTATTGATGATTTTTCTCCAAAAGTTGTGAGCGGTTTTCATGCATACCTCTTGTCGTTCGGATGTCAATTTTCATCGATTGAATAACTCTCGTTATACTTTTACTTGTATCAGTGTTTGTATACGAGAGAGTATATCAAGATAAACTAGAACTTGAGTTGTACTTCCTTCATGTAATATTTTTCTCATTGGATTGTTCTAATTTACATATCACAACACATCTATTTCTTCTCATAACTGTTCTAATAAATCTCATCATCTTTAAAAAATATTTCTTTTTATCAAATTCAAAAAAAAATTTAACACATAAAATCACTTATCGAATCAAAAGATATTTCATCTAAATTGGGACGAAGGAAGCATACAATTTGATGAAATTCATATTAGATAGTGCTAATTGTAAGAAATGTTACAACTGTTTTGTAATAAAAATACCCTGCATTGCAAGACAAGTCATGAGTAATGAAACATAGAATCCCATCCAACGATTCCATAAAAAATACCTTAACGCTGCAGACAGCGGTTACAAATCATCAAGGATCATGATATGAACATCCCTTTTGTGTCGAAGATTGTAAGACCTGCGATGCATGTATACAAGAGTGTCCAACATGTTGAACCAAAAAGACTGGAGAAGAAGTGCAGAGAAATCTTCTAGCGTGCACCAAGGACATTATTGATTGATACTCCTATGATATTATGATCTGAATATTTGATCAACCTTGTTCACCGGCTGTAACTGGGATTCATGATTCATTCTGATGGGATGATGGCTCGCAGCCTCTGTTTTGGCCTCAAATGACAAAGCAGTGATATCTTCTCTACAATGACGATCAGGCACCATTCTGCTCAGCTTCAGCTTTGGTAGTTAAGCTGCAGTTTTCAAATAACTGTCATCGTGAGTAAGAAATATGCATCTGGATAATATCCTGTGTACGATATCAGCACATATTAAGTGCGGATGATTTAGTAAGACTAACCGTAATTGGAGTGACGCGCTTGAGATGGGGTTCCCTTGAGAACCAGTTTTGGCTAAACAACAATGGCTGTTTATTGACTCGAAGGAACCCTTAAGTTTCAGAACAGGGCCGCCTTCTCCTGACGAGTCTCTCGCCTGAGTGCACGTGAGGAAAGTATTGCACAAGCACGAAATTGATGGCAAGAAAATAGCACAACACAGGAAATGAAAAAAAAAAAAAAAAGCCAGCTGGGATATTGTTCATGAATCATTACATAGGCTTCGGCATTTTGCTGTAACCTGTTATTTGTTCTGTGAGCAACAATTCCTGTCACAGAGGATCCAATAAGAGACAAATGTAATAACGTCTATTAATGGTTTATGATATCTAACTAAACTTGCTGATATCTAGCTCATCGGAGATCCTGATATTGATCATGAATGATTTCGATAACTTCAGAATTCAGTTGAAAGCAAGCGTATTTAACAGAGCCAAAGATAACAGAGAAAGTAATGTGAACCTTTTGCTTCAAGGACGCCATCAACTCATCGAGCACTTCACCCTAAAATCAGTAACATTCGAAACAAAGAAACAAGAAAACGGAGGAAAGAGCAAGTAGCATGATAAAGGATACGAAAGGATAGCACATAACAACTTGAGAATATATAAGGGAAATACCGGTCAAAGACCTTCGTTTGTTTAACTAGAGTCAGGCTCCCCTCGAGCTGTCTCTCGAGTCTAACTAGATCTTCTACATCTAGTTGTTCAAGTTCTGTCCCCTTCATTTGCCTAGCATCAGCACTCAAAGTCTCAAACCACCATTCACATGCACAGGACACGGGGCAAGTAGTATGAAAGTAGCAAGCTGATTCATACCTCAGTTCCAGGGTTTTGGCTTCCAATTCTTTGCTCAGTAATGCCTTGGTTTCTTCATTGACTTCATTTGGCTACATGGAAGAGAGAACCAAATTCATTTTCCAAGTAAGATGATGTTCACCAAGGTGGAGAAGAATCAGAAATACATTTTTTAAAAAAACTTTTGCAAGCAAGGTAGCATAGACATCCGAATTATATAATTGCGATATAGCTATATGTGACGTGTCCAACGATCATCAGATTCTGCCAAACTCGATAACGAAAAATACCAAATACACGATGCTAACAACGAAAGAGCGAATCAAAGCATATAGCAACCGACTCAGGGAAATGTACTTCTCACACCAAACTTGTCTTCACCATTTTCTAGTGTTATAATAGTCAGGCTTCGCCGGATTGACAAATTTTACATAAAAATGAGTCATTTTTCCTTAAGTATTTACAAGGACCAGCGCAGCAAAAAGAAAAGGTTGCGGATCAAGCTTGCCGCAGAGCCTACATTGATATGCTCATCAATTGACGAACCCTTCATGAAGAGAGAACTGGATATTCACCAATGGTCATCCAAAGTTGGGGAGAAAATGTTGCTTACCAGCAGAGGAGCGGATACTTGATCGCATTTCAGCATCTTGTCTGTGTGCATTCCATGCCTTTGAAATATGTCGCTCATGCTTCAAAAACGATAACATGATTTCATTGGAGGGATTTTTCATTTAGAAGCAAGAAATGCCTTTCTTTCAACTGCAGGTTGGACCAACTTATAAGCACCAAATTACTTGCACACAATTTTGCAGCCATCCGCTTAACTTGGAGATGGAATATTTTTGGTAATATGAGACCACAGATGTGATAATGTGTCCCAAAATGAATCTCAAGACAGAAACCCCAATACTTGTTTTGTTTTAGGATGTAGTAATTCCTTCGTGTAGTAACTACTACAAACAGGATGTAGTAATTCCCTCAAAACAGAACGTCGAGAACAAATGATGCTTTCTACAAGAGCCTTACCAATGACTGGGAGGAGCACTTGGCTGTCAAGCACTTCTTTGTCAAGGGATAGCTTGAGTTCAAGGCTGTCCTCTTCGTCCCCAAGAGAGCACCATTCGATCTCTTCGAGACAAGGAAGAAGCCGAACAACATCAAGCTCTATGTTTGCCGTGTCTTTATCATGGACAACCGTGAGGAGCTGATACTTGAGTGGTTGGGATTTATCAAGGACATTATTGACTCTGAGGATCTTTCCCTGAGAGGGAAACAATTGTTGTTGTTGTTTCGGTTGAGTTGTTGGTGAAGAGGGAGAGGGAGGCAGAGTGGGTGACGACGAGAAGGTGGGGATGTGATGGAGGAGATGAGTGAGGGGATGGGTTGGGGTTTGAAGGATTTCTAGTAATGGGTTTCAGATGAGGTGGGTGATGATGTTGTGGTGGTGGGTTTCAGGCGGGTTGGTCGGGAACAGGTTGGCGGTGCTGCAGCGACGACGACGACGGCGATTGAGGGTTTGCCGGTGGAGGGGACGGAGGTGGTAAGGTCGAAGTCGCGAACCGCGTTTTATTATGATATATAAAATTGAAAATATTTCACCACGATGTATCAAACGAAAATTATTTTATAAAATATATATTTTAAAAAAAATTACATTAATTTATTTATAATTATTTGATTCGACACGAGATTTTATATATGTATGAAATTTTTATGGAATTTGATGAAGAAACAATATTTTTTATAGGAGTAGTGAGATTTATTGTAACAATTGTGAAATAAGTTAGGGAACATATTGTAACAAAACATACTAATTGATTTGATTTTGTTTAAATTAAAAAATTTACTAAAAGAGAAAATGTTGAAAGTGTTGTGGGAGAGTCGAAAAAAAATTGTTTAATAAATTAGTACAAGGGAGTAAAATGTAGAAGTGTTTTGATAGTTTTGTAAATTTTTTTTATCAAATATGAAAGTGTTGTATTTTTTATGATACGTTCAAATTAAGCAAATGGTGTATTTTTTATGGGACAAGAAGAATATTAATTTTAATCCTAACCGTTCATTTTAAATAAATACACATAAAATTAGATATGTCAGAGATTTATTCGCAAAATCGATGTTATTAATTATTAATTATTAATTATTAATAATATCGATGTTATGATACATATCCTAAGCTTCTTTTACTTGAGCAAAGAATCATGGTTACTACATGTCACGGGGATAGAATTTCACTATCCGTGCGGCATTTAAATTACTCACTTCTTCATTCGAGTTCAGTCTAACTCGTCACTTAAAGGTGATTCTTGAAAATGTAAGAGAGTTTGGACTTAGAAACAAGCTTGTATTTAGAACTCTTGAAAATTTACAACGTATACTTTGTGTTTGCAAGAATGAGATGAGATGGTTTGGTCAAAAGATCTCATCCCTATATATACAAGTTCATGGAGAGTTCTACACTTGACATGTAGGCTCTTTCCTTTTTTTCTTTTCTTATGTATAAAAATTCTCTAAAAAATTCTTTCTAACTATAAGAAATTCTAAAGAATTTCGGAAAATCGTAAAGAACACAAGAAAATCTCAGAAAGATATAAAAAATTATAAAATACTTTCCAAAAACAACCTTTTTCACTCAACTTGCATGTAAGCAAACGTCTCAATTTGGGCCCATGTAAACCCAAAGCATCCCCGCCTCATCACAAGGCCCCGTGACCCCAATAACGAGTAAACGCATCGCATACATTGCCCAACCCAATTCCGTCGCCCCAAAACCCCGTCGCCGGCCACCGTATTCAGGTAATTCAGACCAAACCAAACCCAAAACTCCGATGCCGAGCAAGAAGAGGAAGCGAAATCCGCCGCACGCGACGGCGGCGACGATTCATCCGAGGAACAAGTACGCCAACAACCCGCCGGATTTCTCTCTACTGGCCTCTCTCTATCCCTCTTTCGCTCACCACGTCTTCCAGTGCCGCGACGGCCGGCCCAAGATCGACTGGACCGATTTCGGGGCCACACGTGAGCTCACTAGGGTTCTACTTCAACATGATTGTGGGCTCAACTGGTAAATATAACAGTGGCAATGTTGGGCTTTGTCTTTCTAGGACTTGGATAGTTGGATCTGTGAGGTCTTGTGGTATAAGTATAATTGTTGGTTGATTTGAAAACCCGTTTGGTTGTAGTATTGATTGGGCGGGGAAAGTTTTGATTTTGGTGGTGGTGGTGTGATGAGGATTTGGTGTGAGGTGTTGTATTGCTGGTTTGAGATTAGTTGGGTTTGTTGATTCAGCTGTTGAGAATGGAGTTCGTTGCCAGTGCATTATATTTGTTGTTTTGAGAATAAGAATTGAAAACATGGGGAAGAATGGTTAGTTTAGGATTGAACAATTTTGCTCGTGGTTCAGCGGCATTTTGTATCCAATGTTTTGCTTTTGCACTACTACCATTATTAGAAACAGAATTAGGTTGATTAGAAATTAGCAGCGTGGACGTGACTTAGGAATGCCTAGTTGAGTTTATGGTTTATAAGTTTGGGGTTGATATTTTCTGTAATACTAGTGACTAGGAGAATTTGAATTGTTGGAGTTTCTTTTGTGTTCTAGGTGGATTCCGGATGGGCAGCTTTGTCCAACTGTACCCAACAGATCGAACTATATTCATTGGATCGAGGATCTTCTTGCATCCGATGTTATTGTCAAGGTGAGAGGTTTTGACATCGGCACTGGAGCCAACTGCATCTACCCTCTTCTGGGTGCATCTCTCTTGGGCTGGAGCTTTGTCGCAACAGGTGGCTACTGACACCTTTTTTGAAACTATTCACTGGTTTTAATTGGTAGGAGAAATGAAAATCTTAATTTCTTGATGACAGCTTGTTTTTTATTTATTCATGCTTGGATGCAGATGTGACTGATGTGGCTTTAGACTGGGCGCACAAGAATGTGAGTAGTAATCCGCATATCTCAGCATTGATTGAAATTAGGAAGGTTGATAATCTTGGAATTGCCTGTGATAATATTAGAACAGGATCAAATGGGATTGTACTGGAGGAGAAAAGCCAAAGCAATCGAATTCTTTCAGGTGCAACGGAGGCAGCAAATATTATGAATTCCAGTGTCGCTAGTCCAGAGAGTAAGTGGGAGGACAGAATGTTTTTTAAGGGCGAAAGTAAAGCAGATTTAGATCAAGTAGTGGATGGAGAAACTGAACGAAACTTGTCAACAGAAACCATCAGTGATTCAGATTTGAACACGAATTACTCCGGACCACCGATACTTCTTGGCATAGTCAAGGAAGGAGAGAGGTTTGATTTCTGTATGTGCAATCCCCCTTTCTTTGAGAGCATGGAAGAAGCAGGACAGAATCCGAAGACATCCTGTGGTGGAACCCCTGAAGAGATGGTTTGCCCTGGAGGAGAAAGGGCTTTTATTAGTCGCCTCATTGAGGATAGCGTGGTGCTGAGAGAATCATTTAGGTAATAGTCTGTTCTTGTCAATTAGTTAGAAGTTGTTATTTATCTCCAGGTAACATCTTCAGACGAGGCTTAGCTTCTAGTCTTGTGTTTGCAGGTGGTATACATCAATGGTTGGGAAGAAGTCCAGCCTGAAGTTTCTAATATCGAAGCTTCGAGAAGTTGGTGTCACAGTTGTGAAAACAACTAAGTTTGTACAGGGGCAAACATGTAGATGGGGGCTAGCTTGGTCCTTCCTGCCTCCTGCTAGAAAACTGCTTACAAATCGTATAGCCGAGAAGACTAATCTCTCTTTCATGCTTGAGGTTAGTATATACAGTCTATTCTGTTATTGTGATGCCAAGAATCATATTGGATTCAAGAGCACTTTCAAACTCGAAAGAAGCAAATAAAAGGAAAGAAGGCTTTGGGTCTTTTATGTTCATAATGATGTCATGCTTGCTTTTGGGACTCCGGAAAAACAAATCTTGATTGAACCTATATTTGCTCATGGATACAATCAGCTCATGGGAAAACTTCATATGCTTCGATGTATTTTTTCGAAGCCCTTCGACCCACATTGTGGATACCCTTTTTTTCATGTTTGTAGTATCTGAACTTCTTGGCGGAATAATAGAGCGGCAACTTATCAGAGCATGTTCTAGTATACCAACAACACATTGGAGTATCTTGCATTGAAACTCTAATATGCTTTTGGTGTTTCATTTTGTTTTGTAATATCTGGTACTCATGTTAGTGTCTTCTAACGAATCCTTCACTCAAATTTCTCCTGTTCAGGGTCTTCGGCACCAGACCAGCGCATTCGATGTTCTGCAATCAGTGGAATCCTTTTTCTGTGGCTTTTCTGCATCTTGCAAATCCAATCCTTCTTCATTTACCGTGGACGTAAGACTGAGGCTCCTGAAATGGAGTAGCACTATAATGATGATTGATTCACAAGATTTTACTGATATGACGGCTCCCCTCATATTGTCAGGTGCATATGTCTGCTGGTCAATGCGAAGCGATTTTGATGAATGAGGCCAACAATCTCCGCGAAGCTGGAGATTACCAGGAGCTTCAAGTTCCATCTGTTTCTTCGGAAAGTTCACCTAGTGATTTGGGTTTCCGTGTATCGGTATGACTCTCAAGTCACCTTCTACAAGATAAAAATTTCCTTCATGCGAATAACTGTGTGAAAATTTTGCGATTCAAATTTTTGCTATGCTGTTTGATGTCAGGTGTTTCAGCAGATTCCAGGCACCCTACTGGTGAAGGGATCTGTACAACAAAAACAGGGTTCTGCCTTGGGTACATTCTCATCGATATTCCTGCAGCTGGAGGATTTCCTCAAAGAAAGATTTCGCCGGGAGAAAACACGCACATAGATGACTTGAGTCTTATAAGTTGAATACATCCCTCAACGAGATGTTATTTACTAGTAGTTGGTAATGTATAGGCAGCATGCATGAATCCTGCACGTCTCTCTGTTTCGTTTTGGTTCATGCTTTCTGTATTGAATGAAAAATCTCGTCCACGATTCTATCATGAACCTAGAGTAGTATCATTCATTTAAACTCGGCGCTTTTCATGCGAATGAGATATGAAAGGTGGTGTTTCTACATCTCATCCTGCTTTCATTTAGGATTGATCATGCACTTCCAGGCTATAACCTATCTGATTATACTAAATTCCATCGAATTGAGTAGGATTATATGTGTGATAGCATTACCATACAAGGGATCTAAATGAATCGGATTATCACAATTGATCAGGATCCCCCTTTTACCTTCTACAATCTGTTTCTTGTTTCAAGATCCCTCTTCTTTTACGAATTGAAATTAAAGA
Source organism: Drosera spatulata (assembly GCA_035668315.1). Classification (NCBI taxonomy): domain Eukaryota; kingdom Viridiplantae; phylum Streptophyta; class Magnoliopsida; order Caryophyllales; family Droseraceae; genus Drosera; species Drosera spatulata. Next base: position 9,286 of record JAOVYX010016297.1, on the reverse strand, counting down.
ATGAGTCGATCTGTTATCCGCCCAAATTGGAAATGAGATAGGGTTATGAACTTAGAATCTGATGATCGAATCGATTTCATGATTCTAAGTTTATTCCATTCCGGTCCATGAGAAGAGTTCATTCGAACGTATCGAATCAAAAGAGATATGGATATATCCATTTCATGTGAAAACAAATCTCAAGATCCTTGAAAAGGCATCTTATTCGATGTAGCAACTGATTTCAAATACACGAGTCCAAGAAGCCATACTGTAGTATACATATAAATCTTCACATCACAAGAATAACGAATTCTGCAACTCACAATCTTCACACGTTAGGAGAACACGAACACAACAAAATGCTGAACAATAAGATGGGATTTCCCAGAATCAGGCCTGCCCAGCAACTCTTGCATATGTAACACCAGCACAAGCATCCACAAAATCTTCGTCGATAAAATCAACCGAGAATACCTGCAGCCGATCACCATATCCCCGAGAAAAGCACTGGGTAATGAAAAGCCTCGCATAATCACGGATCCGGCCAGTGACAGGCTTCACACATAAAACTGGATTATCTGCTTGCGGGGTAACAGTGTTCTCCACTCTGTAGAAGTATTTCCTCGTCGAAACCGGTGGTTGCTCACTCAGATGGTGCAAATTACTTTCGAACTTTGTTGATGGCAGGTCTGTGTCTATCCAGTTATCCGTCAAGTAACCAGCACTCCATAGCGGCCGTCCTGCCTTTGGCTGCGGAGAGCTCCTCGGCTTCCATACACATATAACTCTCTTCGGTAGCAAGTCCTGGACTGTCTTCCCAAAAACATGATCATCCTGGTGGATCAAGTGGTCTCCTAGCTCATCCACCAAGTACATCTCGAACTCTGGTGGATCCTGGAGCCCAAACTCCGTCCTGATCTCGAGAATGATTATCTCAGACTCTGTCTCTGACAGGAACTGCTCGACAGCCCAAAAAGAATACCAATCTTGTTGGTGGCAGAATCGTGGGTGCCCGGCCATACAATCTTGTTTACAGTAAGCTTTCCTGGATCAACACCAGCCATCCAATTCTTCCTGTCCAACTGGCGATAGTCGCAGCCAGGGAAGCCACAGCCGCAACTATTTTGAAGTTCAACGAGCACTTTCCGCTCGGATGACAGGGATCTTCTCCTCTCAATCTGATAGGAGATTTGGGAACCCATTGTTAAAATCCAATAAGAAGAACAAGGAAGATCTTCCTCTTCCTTTTTTTCAGAATTGAACAAGAAATATGAATTTTGCAGACTATGATGGGTTGCATTATTGTTTTACATGATGTTATTCCATTAATTTGTTCTGTTTTTTCCTTTTTTTTTTAAAAACATAACTTGTTCTGTTATTGATAAAAGTTTAATTGGGTAATGAGTCAACATCAAGATAATTTACTTGGAAAAAAAATCGCCTAGCTATTGTTGGAGGACCATCACTCAACAATTTCATTGATTGGTTCACCTGCGAGGCCTAGCTGGCCAAAAATTTGCATATCGTGTGTGGGTTGGCTCTTCATCGTTCATTTTCCTAGCCTTTGTTCTTCTCTCACTGTCTTCTTCCTCCTTTTCCAAGTTCCCACCAAATCAAGCTCTACTAATTGCGATATTTCAAATCTGAATCTAAGAAACACTATAAAATAAGATTTACAAGATACACAAGCTATTACCATAATCTATAAAATTACTGATATCTAGCTGAGATTTTTTGATAACTGATTGAGTTGAAAAATTAAGGTGTTATCTTACTTTCACTCTTTTCTGCATCCTTGACCTTCTGGTTAGGAGAAGTTTACTAAACTAAATCTATCCTTTCTATCTTTTGATCGGCAAATAAATAACCGGCAAAAGTAATTGAAAAACAAAAGACAGAAACCAAAGAAACACTACCTCTGGCAATCTCAGACGAATCGCTATCAGAAGCCAAGTTTGCGTCCTTGAATGACACGCCTACACCACCAAATCACCGACATCGCGGAACCCTTGTGTCATCAAGTTCTGGCTGTAAGCAACTACAATCAAGATTAAAGAGAAAAATTTATTCGCTAACGAAAGAACAAAATTACAGCAAATATTGCCTTAACCTGTCAAACCAGGAAAGGCCTCCTCATGAAACCTTGTATTTGTCATCTTTAAAATTCAGGAACAGCCTATGAGTACTTAATGATCTGAGTTATAGGTATTGGCATTGAAATGTTTCCCAGCTTCATGGTCTCGTCATCAAATAGGCGATGAACTCATAGGGTAAATTCCAAGAAATGAATTACTTGGCATGCTAACGATGCCTAATATAGGGCTGGGCATTTTGATGAACTGATACATGAGCTGGATAAGATGCCATGTGAAACCGATCACAGGATTTGGAATGCCCTTCTTGGTGTTTGTAGCATTCATGGGAATGAGGAGTTGGGAAGCAAGGCTGCACATAGAGTACTTGAGATGGAGCCTCAATCATCAGGAGCTTATTCGTTACTCTCAAGTGTATATGCTGCCTCTGGGAATTGGGTTTCTGTCGAAGAGGAGAGGCAGCTTATGTATGAAAGAAGATCTGCCAGAAAGGAGCAAGCTGGTAGTTGGACTGAAACGGATAACAAATCTCAAGCTCTTTTTTCTTCGACATAGCCTTTTTGTTCATTAGGAGATTCAATCTTGCTTGACCTGGTGTTGGTGCAACAAGGTGTTTGCCAGGTGCGTCTTCAATTGTTTACAGGTTTTAGCTAATTGTTCACCGTTGCTATGAAATGAACGCGGGATCAGTTTCTAGTGGAGAGAAGAGAACCAATTAGGTAGAATTGCATTGTTTGTAAACTGCTGGAGTGATATCCATAGCCCGTCCTAATATATCAATTAAGCATGCATAATATTCTACATCCCATGGTCTTCAGTCATAGACTTGAAAAATGCTCGTCCTGTGTCCAACAGGCCTGTGTCCAATGAGAATGACAACATAGCTAACCCTATTTGGCTTGACCCCCCATCTCACCATTTCATCGAATAGCTCTACAGCCTCTTTACCATAACCATGCTGTGCAAGAGCAGCTATCATAGGGTTCCACAACATGACTTCTTGCTTACTATCTGTGAATGCAAATACTCGTCTACAGTACTCTAACCTTCCACACTTCGAGTACATGTCAATAAGAGAGCTCAGTACAATCATGTTAGGCCTAAAGCCACTAAGTATCAAATGAGCATGAATTTGTTTACCATGCTTCAATGAAGCTATGGTGGCACAGGCAGCGAGGCAATTACTGAAAGTATACTGATCAGGTGTACATCGAAGCAATATCATTTTCCGGAACAATTCAAGTGCATAATGGGCTAAGCTGTTCCGAGCATATCCAGAAATCACTGAAGTCCATGCAACAGAATTCTTGTCCGGCATCATATCAAAAAGCTCCTTAGCAGAGCCCATATCTCCTAGCTTGGCAAACCCCGAAATCAACATAGACCACGTGAAAGCATCACGTATTGACATCTCATTGAACACTTTCCGAGCATCACCCATCTCGCCACACTTACAGTAAGCATCAAGAATACTGCTCGAAAGCACCACATTCCCCTGATCCCCGAAACCAAGAACCTGACACTGCACCTGCCTAGTCAACCCCAAATCCTTCAACTTCGCAGCAACCATCAAAACCTCCGAAAAGCTAAATGCATTCACCTCGACACCACCCTCCCTCCTAAGCCCCCGATAAGACCTCAACGCCTTCTCATACTCCCCACACTGCGCGTACCCAATCACCATACTATTCCAACTCACAACATCCCTCTCCCCCATCCTCTCAAACACCCCCCTAGCTTGCTCCATCAACCCTCGCTTCGCATACCCAGACACCACATTATTCCAACTATACAGATTCCTCACAGGCATTTTATCGAACACCTCCGTGCACCGCTCACTTCGCCGCAACTCATATACATGTATATCAAATGGTTCGAAACCAGGACCCCGGGATCCTTCCTCCCCGTCAACCTCAAATGACGATGCACCCATTTCCCCTCCCTCAACGCCCCTTCATCCCCACACCTCTTCAATATCGTCGCAATCGTCTTCGAACCAAGACGAAGTCCGAGTCTTGGGAGAAAGTCGAGCTGGGTTAGGGCCTCGTGGATTCGGCCGTGGGCACAGAGGTCGAGGATGGAGCGGACGATGCAGGATTTATTGATGGGTGATTTGGGTTTGTTGGTTTGGGGTGATCGACGGCGAGTGATGTGGTGTGGGATTGAGATTGAGGGCATCACTCAAGGGAACCATGTTAGATTGAGCTGGAGAAATGGGAGTGATATGTGATTGGCATCGGTGGAGATTGATGGAGGAGTGGGGTGGCGGCGGCGGCGGCGGTGACTGAGCATGGGGCATGGGAGGGGTGGTGTTTGGTTGAACGGAGTGGCGCGGTGATGTGGCGGCGGAGTGGTCGCCGATGGGGCGAAGAGTTGGGTGTTTTGTTCTCACTTTTTTAACACAGAAAAGTTTTGGACGGGCAAAAATCCCCGGAACTTTCACGTAGGTTTTGATCCCTCTTTCAAGCTGTGCACCATAGGTAAATGATTATATTATTATAATTATATATATAAAAATTATTAAATATTAAAACAAAATTAAAATGTAAGAAAAAATTTTATTGAGAATTTTTAAATAATTTATCCAAAAGTTTTTGCTTGGATCCCAACAATCGTTTTATTTTGTCCCTTCAATATTAGTATGTAAGGAATACTAAGCATGAACACTTATGTATTCTAATATTCTTTAGATCCCAATAAAATTATAATCGGTTGATATTACATGATAATTTATATGTATGTTGATATTTAATTTAAAGATTAAATTATTTTTTGATTTTTATAAGTGAGAGGAGTTAGAAAAAAAAAATAATGGGATGCATTGATGTGATATAAACTAAAAAAATATGGGTGTTCTAAAAATATATTTATAGGAAAAAATTTCTAATATGATAATGTTTCAATTTAGTTCGGACGGCTCAATTTGAAAAGTGTTATAATTTTGTTGGGACGGATGGAGTACTAGTTCAAACGAGTCCTTATAGAGTCACATTTGATTACGACTCGAGTTAGAGAAAAACTTTGTTTGTTCATAGAGATAAGAAAATTTAGATTTTGTCTAAATTATATCTTTAATTTCTTTTATACTCTAAGTAGTTTAAATAAGGAACGAAATCCCATTAAACTCCTTCATGGTTTAAGGATCAATCCTTCTTATTAATCATCAAAGAAAAATACAATGCATCAGATGATCAAGTAAATGGTGAAGTCCTACATTTGGAGTTGTATGCAAGGATTTATAAACTAATCAGTGAAGTGAGGTTAAACTATCTGATCTAACAAAAAATATAAACTTGAACGAATAATCTGCTATTATTGGTACGATTTCATGATAAAAACTCTGATCCTATAGAAAGATTATAAAATCTAATTTATGTACAATTTTACGAAATAATTTTTGAAGATATATACGAGAAGTTATAGTGCTGTAGTAGATAGAGATGAGGTTGTAAGATGATGTTATGCGATATTAATAAAATTTCACATTTTGATGATTGATCTATCGAGAATAATGATCAAATATAAGACTGTATATACCCTGACAATACTGCTATTATAAACGGAAGAACTTTAAGATTTATGGCGATGCAATTATAGAAATCCATGTATTTATTTAAACGAGTTTAATATTTTTTTATGTTTAATTCAGTTAATTATAGCATAAATTTTAACAAACTTTTAAGGAACTGAATATGAGTTGAGTCTGAGCCGATCAAAGTATTTTATAGCCCTAGTAATTTGTTTCGCTTGGTCAATATTTATAACAGGATAAAGGTACTGCAGTAACTATAGACTACAGTCTCAATCATAAGTTTAAAAAAATAATTATTTTTTAAATTTTGAAATCAAAAAAAATTAATGATTATTTTTTTGAATCTGTGAGAGGGACTGTAATCTGCAGTTACTGCATTCCCTACAATTCCTATTTAGAGAATACTAGTCTGTGCATCCGTGTAGCTATACATAGAATAAATATAAATAAGTTCGATTATTATGAATTTGTGAAGATGATAAATACTAAAAACAAACCTAGAATTTTGTGTGATTTAAACTATTTTGTTGAATGATATATATTTTATAAGATATGTTAAGATTTATTTTATTTTTGTACGATATTTATTTTACTCAAAAAAAAAAATACTGCTATTTGATTGAGATTTCAACAAACCTTTTACTTGTGGGAATAAAGAATATGTTGTTTACTTCGATTTTAGTATGAATTATCATGGTGTCTTGTCTTAAAGAAATGACTAAATCTAAAAATATCCGACCTTAAAAAATTATTTAGATAGCTTATTCACTTGATAAAAAAAAATAACTTATTTAATTGATAAAAAAGTCTAAACCTTGACCAAAAGTACTAAAATCTATAAATATTCGATAAATGTACAACCTCAATCACTTTCACTTAATATATATTCCCTCCGTCCTAATTTGATATATGGAAGGTACACGTATTTTGCACCATTCAATATGTATTGATATAAAGTTTCATTTTTGTATAATGCAACATTTAATCGTTCGATGATAGACATACGGTTCAAAATACACAATCTAAACAATCATCGTTGTTTTATGATAAATTTGAGAGGAAAAAAAAACTAATCATCCTGTAACTATTAAGAAAAGAAAAGAGAACACTCTGTTTTGAAAGCACAATAAAATCAGTCATACAATTAACATTAATGATAGAGTACAAATATCCTCTTGTTATCACCGTGACCTTGATCAAACATATGCCACAAAGGTCAAAATGTTACTCTTTGCGATTTGGTGGAAGCTCAAATTTATGTTACTTTCTGACCGATCTAATCATACAACCTCAGATTTCATCGCAACCATCGTATACCAACCGTGATTTGTACCCTATCTCATACTTCCTTTGGTCGTCCATTTTGGCATTTTCCTCTAGACAAATATCGACTCTCTCATTTTATTTTTCGGTCATTTCCAATAGCATTTTGCCATTTTCAGCCCACCACCACTCGTGACTCACCACACCCTCCCCTCATTCGCCTCTCTCTCTATAACACAGCAGACTCAACCGCACCAAACTTCCTCGCTCTCCATCTTCGCCATATCCACAACACCACTCCCTTTCTCTCTCTTCGATTCCGGGTAACTTCTCTCTCCTCACGCACCCTTCGCCATCGCCGCCGCCTCGCTCCTTATCCTTCGATCAATTCATTTCTGTGATTCACCTTATCCGAAACCCTAGTTTCGAAACGAAGACTGTAATGTCATTGACCATATAATACGATTGATTCGTGCATGTAATTTGATGTCTATTCTGTTTCTAGATTTGATCCGAGCAATGGTTTGAGCAATTTTGTTGTTTCCATTTGTGCTTGTGTGATGATTTGTATGTAACTGATTTGTACGGTTATGTGATTCTAGTTTTGTGTTTAGTTGATGAGAGTGAAATTGCTTGATGTGAATTTAGGTTTTTGTGAGGTGGATGATTGGGATGGAAAATGGGGCTGTAGTTGCTGCAGGACCAGTGGAGAAGGTTGTTGCGGGAGGTTTGCATAGAGCGAATCAGTCGGAAGGGGATGACGTTTTCGAGGAGGCGTTCGATGAGGGTTTTGTTGATGATGAGGATGATGCGGGTTCAGGTTCTGTGGAATTGGATTCTGTTGCTGTAGGGGAGCGTGTGGGGAGTTGGGGACTTGATGAGAGTATTGGCCATGGTAATGGAGGTGATGATGTCGTAAAGGCACCTGCTCACGGTGTGGCTGAGGGGGTTGAGAAGATGGTGGGATCTGGTGTGGGAAGTGAGGAAGATATAATTGGAGATTTGCTCGGGGTGGTTGTGGGGCTTCGTAGGAATGAGAAAGAGGGTGTGGAATTGGAGGACAACGATGTCCTCGATGAGAAGACTGTTGATGAGGACTCAGTGGCAGACAAGGGAGGAACTGTGAGAGAGGAGGACGGCGTACATACTCATTCGGAGGAGGCTGAGAAAGAAGCTACTGAAGGTGATGTAGAGGAAGGGAGAGTCGATGTGGTTGATGGATCCGTCCCTGCTGATGGTAAGGAGGATGTGGAGGAGCCTCCTGTTGAGGAGTTGAAGATGGCCGGGGAAGTAGCCTCTAAGGAGGATACAGTGAAGGAGATTGAAGGTCTTGGGGATGAAAGCCCCTCTAGCAAGGTTCAAGAACCATCTTGTGTTAAGAGCACTCTTGACACAACTGATGCTCCGGTTGAAGAAGTGGAGGCGGTGGTGAATGGCAATCATATGGATGATAAAGAAATTGATGGGCCTGAAGATACAAGCTTCTCTCACGAGGTTAATGGACTTGTTAATGTCCACGATAACAGTCATATGAAGCAGTTGGATTATGCAGCGAAAGGTAAGTTCTCTACCCAAGGTGAGGATGAGGGAAATGGCACCGTTGAGAAATTGGATGATGGTGACAACGATGTGCTGAAGGATGCAGGAGGGGAGTCTCTTCAGGTATCAGCTAGAGCACAACAGTCAGAGGGTTGTGATTCTAATAATGAGGTGCATGATAGTGTGGTGGCAGGTGAGGCACGTCAATTCGACGGGCCTCTCGTTTTTTTCAATCATGTGGGAGAATCATGTACCAATCAATGTGATGCTTTGGATGTTATCTCTTCCCATGATTCATCTGATTTGGGTAGAACCTTAAAGGAAAACACGGCTGGTGATAGAAAAGATGATGTTCCTTGTCAGAAAAGTCTAGCCGGTAAGCATAACCTTGATGATGATGAAAAGGTTCCCAACTGCCAGGATGGAAGTTTGCTGGCTGATAATTTTGTTGCCACAGCCAGCGGAAAACTAGAGAATGCTTCAGTTGTTACTTCGCCTGAGGATCAAGGTGCTTCTGTGGTGAATCACTCTGTTGATGAGAGATTCGCCCCCGAATTTCGTGATATTTCTCAAGATTCTGCAATGACTAAGGGTGTTGACCTCGAGTCTGTGACTTCCTCATCCAAGAAGGGGGACAGTAGCAGTTGTCAGCAGGTATCTGCCTGTGAAGACGATGGTATCAGGGACTACCATGTGATCGAGGAGCCGGCAAGGGACAGAGAAACTGTTAATGAGAGAAAGCAAAATAGTCAATCAGTTGAGGAGGTCAAGGTATCAACCCAACCTGCTAGCAATCCTTTGTCGGATAAACCTGCAAGTCCTGTCCCACCTCATGTTCGTCCTGCTGGACTTGGCCGTGGTGCCCCTCTTTTGGAAT